>JAGDQP010013710.1:0-21842 GCA_022664845.1 Lepisma saccharinum
TTTTTTTTTTCTTATCTCGAGGGAGAAGGTTTTCACTCCTCGAGTCTTCTCTGACACTGCGAAAATTAAAACGATATGTGGCACGAGCCACAACAGATGCCTTGATCTCTTATGTGAAAACAATTAACGTCTGGGCAGACACGCTTCTTTTCTCCAGCCTTCTCCAATCCACGCGAGCCAATTTCCGGTTCCCACGGCAACAAAATTCCCATGCTTGTCTGGGGTCAACGGATTGAACCTTGGCCCTAAAGGTGAAGTACTGTGCGGAAGGAAATGACAGTTTTGTCAAATTAATGGCCAAAAATCTCAAATTATGAGCCCAGGTGCTTCCGTTTCGGTGGGTGGGCTCGGAGATTGTAGCAACTCACTACTGTTTGATGATTAATTACCTCCATCCATTTATTAGAAAAAAGGAGAGAGGCAACAGATGTCTCTTCTCAAAATTTCAAAACAGAAGGAGAGAGTAAAGAAGAAGTTTTCTCTATATCGGCCAGCTGTTTTGCGTGATTTAGCTTCTTTCCAAACACTTCATTTAAATTCAGTATCGTTCAACACTGGCGTTGTGGTCTTGGAAGCAGCACTGAGAAAGACAACCCGGGTTCGAGTCTTAGTGTCTGTCATCCTGACGGACGATTTCGACATATCTAGCGTATGTCTTCTTGATTTGTTATCGAATTCATCTTACGACAGGATAACACAACAATATTAATTTCTAATGAGTGGTCGCTATAGAGTACTCATAAAATAATTGACATTTATCTGAATTATTAAATAAAAATTAAATACAAGTAATTGCATGATTAAAACAATGAAAATATAAGATGTTGAAGGCAATATGTACATCAAATGACTGAAAACTTGATAGGAAATTGATTATTGACTATTTCACATATTGCTTTCACCAGCCATTACATAGAGTATACACTGTATGAACAAAAAAGTGGTACCCTATTGATCATTGATTATTTATCATATTATTATCGTCGACTACTGTATAAATCTTAGTTATTACTATAATGTAAGGTAAAATGCTAATTTCTGCAACATTTAATGCACCATAGGCGGTGAGTGTGTACAGAAAAGCCACCTTTAAGAAAATTGAATTAACGCAGTCAGCGCATGGTTTAATTTATAAAATCAGTGGAAATTGTTGGATTACTGTATTCAGACATGTAGTTATTGGAATCTAGGAGGAGAGGGGACAGAATGGAGGAAGCTAAGTCTGCGGTTAAACAAAAAAGTATCTGCCAATTTTTTCCGATTATTTCATGGTTAAACTGAAGTATTATAAAGAAATAAAATGGTCTGATATTTGAGGTATATCAGGCTAATTGTAGGATGGCAACGGAGCTAAATTTAAGCAATATAGTATTAGTAAATCTTCAAAAAACCGACAGAACTTTTGGAGTTATCCGTTTTGTCCGATTATTCCCGGACTATACTACTGAACACACATCAACATATATATATATATATATATATCCCATCATCATATCCATAAAGTATGTGCGCATCATTCTATCTCCAGAATGAATAGATATGTGAGGAAATTTTGAAGCATGCATTCCGATATTGTGAAACACCAAATTTTCAGCTTGAAAAGTACGCCTCTAACCAATTCGACCGCTTCTGTTCGATTCTGTTCGAAAAAAGACAGGAAATAGTTATTTCCGATCTTTGATCTCAGTAATAGAGCAGAAACAACAGTAACGATGATTTGAAATATGAAAGGCATATTTCGATATATCAAATGTTTTCTTCGTTATTTCGAGTAGTTTCTGAGATATTCGATGTTACAGGCGAAAATAGAAAACTACGAATTAAGAGTGATTTTTTAAGAAATGTTCCACTGATTACGCATAAAAATTAGCAGAACTTTCAAAGGTAGTTCAGGTTAGATTCTTTTCTTTAGTTAAAAAAAAAAAAAAAAGGAGGTGGGACGTGACGAACAAATGGAAATATTTATTTTGTAATACAAGTGTCTTCATCTCGTTAACCTCATAGTCCTTTGCAATTATAGATGTGTGTTCTGCATGATTGTGTGTGTTTGCATGATACGAACACTTGCTAATAGGATACGATATTATATTCAACCAACCTTGTAAGTGGGTAATGATTGGTTCCACAAGTAACGAAAAAAAAAATATTTCATAGCATTACCTAAGAAAAAAGTTGGTACCTACGTACGGTCTATTCTGGAAATATCGTCCACCGACGAACAACAAACTTCCGAATGGCCAAGTTTAAGTGTTGGTTGGCGAAGTTTTTGTCCAGCGAAGTTTTCTCCCAGCGATGATTTCGTTGGCGAAGTTTCGGCCACGAAGTTCTTGTACGCGAGATTTCGGCTGCGAAGTTACGTCCCTACACACATATCACACACCTTTTTTTTGGCACTGGTGGTAATATAATATATTTACGAAAGCGCGCACGAGCAATATTGATCTGCAATTTGCAAAGTCTGTAACTCTGTTCAAATTCAGATCTCAAAGTTGACATTTCTACCGTAGTTTGTCCTTATATACGTGCATAACATGTAGAAAAATGAGATTTTTATCTGGTCTCTCACCAGAGATATAGGTCCTCCAATGTTCATAAAATACGGATTTTTGGATTTTTAGAAATTCATAAATAATTAACGGACCATATTTCAGCCTTGAATACCTTCAATACACTTTCATATGCAATAGTGTACAAACAAACAACCTTGACAGTCAACCCCCTTCCGTGCGAAACAGTACCCTGAACCCCCCGGGTTTTTTTTTTCATTTATTCCACAATCATATTTTGGATACCATTTTGACTAGTTCGATTATGTTCTACGCTTTTCATGCGGAGGACTAACATTATTAGGCAGACTTTGAAGGAAGACTTTTTTGTTTGAATATCCTTTGATTGAATTGAATTTATTTTAAGGCCTTTAGGCAACTATGGCATAGGCCGTATGGATGATGATGGGATGAATTGGTGGAATGAAGAAAGTGGGAGGAAACGGGAGCACCCCAAGAAAACCCAAGCACGCGGTGCTTGTCCACCACAGAGCTCACATGGCATCCGACGACCTCTAGCACCAAAGGTGAGCGCTCTACCAACTGAACCACCGCGGACCCAAATATCCTTTGATGTACCAGTCCGCAGATATTATATTTTACCATAAACGTTTGTAAACACAAATTATATCGTGAAACGCAATACAAAAATGGCAGCCAGTTAGTTATCAATCGGTGGGAAATAGGGAAATCAATGCCGTGCCAGGAATTGATTCAAACGAAGAAAGATCTATTGGACCGAAACTTAATGGATGTAGAGTGTGGACGACAGTTTCACACTTGAATCCATGAAATATCCGTTTAAGAAAGGAATAATAATAATTTAATTCATGTTTCTTCAAAACCTTTTGTGAAGAAAAATTTATGGAGTATTTTCACATATTTTTTTGTGAAGAAGAATTTCAAACTTCAAATAATTTATATCTTTACGGTATTTTATGAAGAAGGATTTCAAACTTAAATTAATGTAGTGCCTACCTCATGGTGTACCTTAATTATGTTAATAATTATTTATGAGAAAGCAATGTGTGTGTGTTATAGTAGAAGTATGACTTAAAACGTGAAGTGAATTAGAAGTTAACGAGTACCAATTTAGCTATGAGTTAATTTCTAAGTTCTGGATTTATAAATAGTGTTTCATCCTACCTGAAGAATTAATTTTAGAAGTTAAATGAAAGGTTTTTAAAAGCAAACCAAGTTGATAGGAGATCGAAATATTTTTCCAAATCTGTGTCACACTTATATATTGCACGTACTGAACTTCACGAAGCACATACGAGTACAAAGACGAAAATATATCATATGCATGTAACATACGTCATACACAAAGAATTATTGTCAGGATGTATACGTAAAAAAAAAAAATAATGGAAGGCCACAGAGTGGATGTTCTGAAGGTCAGAACAATGTCTGTAGAACAAAAATCATGTCGACAAACTTATTCTGTTGACATCCTGTTGCAAGTATTTCACTAGTTGAATGAGGAAAAAGATTTTTTTTTTTTTAAATATATGACAACTATAAACTTGCAAATTTATTTTCTCTTGCTTCCTGTTTGGTAAATTAAGTGCAAATTCGAAGAGTTAAGTTATTAGTACAGTTATAGCAGCGACAAGTAAAGTATCCTTTTGACGAATTTACTCAGTATAATTTGAAAAATATCAACCGACTGAACTTAGCTCAGTTGTTAGAGCCAGAGCTGAAACAGGGTCACTTTGGCTGACTCGGTGATAAGCTACGACCCGAACATAGGTGACCCGGAGACCTAGTCCGATACTTGACCCGGTTACTCGGTCTGGGACTTATAATGACCTTGGAATTTGTGGCGTCGTATTTACCGTGTTCTTGGCGTGACACCTCCCGTTTACGGTCACCAGAGAAAGAAACACTGTTCAAACACAAACCTAGTTATTGAAAACTCTGCTTTGTCCCCAGGGTCACCAGGGCAGTAAGGGTCCCAAGCGAGACCCCGTCCAAAAGTTAACCCGAATAACTCGTGACCCGTTTCAGCTCTGGCTAGAGCGTTGATTTCGCATTTTTGGAGGTTCTGGCTTTGATATCACCGACCGACCATCTTCATTGGGTTCTTTCCTGAATTTTAGTAAGTCCCACCTACCAAATGCTGGTG
Organism: Lepisma saccharinum; assembly: GCA_022664845.1. Classification (NCBI taxonomy): domain Eukaryota; kingdom Metazoa; phylum Arthropoda; class Insecta; order Zygentoma; family Lepismatidae; genus Lepisma; species Lepisma saccharinum. The sequence continues at coordinate 4,675 of JAGDQP010013710.1, forward strand.
TGGTACTTTTAGCTTAGCCCTGACCGAGTTCTTCTCACATCCTTTCTCTCTCACCCTTTCGCGGCCTGAGCCTGAGACACCTAAAGACCACTAATAAATTTCAAAAATCTTGAACATCAAAGTTCACGTCGATTATGTCTACTGTATACCAAAGTGAGCAAGAACAAGTGAGCAGGAAAAGTACAAAATTCCCCTTGGGAAAGAAATTAGAGCTACATATTTCTCGAATCTGTTGTACACATTTGCCACTTTTTTGTTGAAAAAACAAACAAAAAAACTGACAAAATTTTACAGATGTATACGCAAGGTGTTTGGTGTATTAGTTTTACAAGGCATCATCGTTTTGTTTCATGTCATTCGAATCTTAAGTTTTGCTAAAAGAAATGTACAATCACGAGCACTGTGGGCGAGTTTGCTCTAACTCGACTTAACTTATGGTTTAATATTGTGGACGTTAAAGTAAGTCTAGGTTTAAAGCTAAACTAAACTATACACTACATGATCAAAAGTATTCGGACATCCCGCGAAGCGTGTGTTTATCATAGAGGGTGACACAGATTGCCATCTACCTTGTGGAACATGTTTAGCGACCCCAGTAGTCAGCAGACAGAGCAGAATGGGACGGTTTGAGGAACTCACGGACTTTCAACGTGACCTGATGATTGGGTGCAACTTGTGTAAGAAGTCTTTGCGTGAGATTTTTACCCTCCTGAACATCCCTAGTTCTACTATTCCCGATGTAATAGTGAAGTGGAAACGTGAAGGGACGTGTACAACCAAATAGCGTGCAGGACGACTTCCCATGTTGACCTTCAGAGACCGTTAAGTGTTAAAGAGGGTCTTACAGCGTAACATCCAATCATCCATAGCCACCACCACAAGGAATTCCAAACTACATCAAGATCTACTCCAAATACCATGACTGTTCGGTGAGAGGTGCGGAAATTTGGTTTTCATGACCCAGCAGCTGTACATAAACCACACATCATAAAGGCAAATGCAAAAGGCTGCCTTGAGTGGTGCAATGGGCGTCAAATCCGGACAATAGATCGGCGGAAAACCGTTAAGTGGAGAGATCGATCACGGTATACAATATGGCGATCCGATGGTAGGGTATGGGTGTGGCGAATACCTGGTGAATAACATCTACTAGCCTGTATAGTGTCGACTGTGAAATTCGGTGGCGGTGGGGGTTACAATGTGCTCATATTTTTGCTGCAGGGGGGGTTGGCGTTCTCGATTTTCATGTGGCAATCGTGACGTTGACATTTTAAACATTTTACTGTTGCCTATCATTGAGGACCTGTTCGAAACCGACAATTGTGTCTTTGAACACGATCAAGCATCCGTTCGTACTGCAAGGATTGTAGGGGAGTGGTTACGACAACAACGCCCCACAAATGGATTGACATGCACAGAGTCCTGATTTGAATCCGATAGATCATCTCTGGGATCCGATAGAATGCCGCTTCGTGCTAGATCACACCAATTTACATCGATACTTCTTCTCATTTCGGCGGTCCGCAAGGAATAGACTGCACTGAAAGCAAGCGCTCGAATCTCTTGGTCACCTCGAGGTCGTCGAGGCTGAAGTTCCATCGTAAGGACTAGGTTGAAGTTTCAGTGGGAAGTCAAGCTTGAGTGAGGTAGAGGTTGAAGTTTCACCGTGTGGTAGAGGTTGAAGTCCCATCGCGAAGCCGAGGTTGAGTGAGTTCGGATTCGAAACTCTCTCGCGAGATCTAGGTTGGTTGTGTGAGGTCAGGTCAAAATGTGCATCTGTGCAGTAGATTGCAAATGACATCAAAATTCAACGCTATTTACAAGAAATCCTTTCTAATGTGCATATTACTCAAACATGAACGGTTCTCAAATATATTCTTGGGAATCAATTTCAATGTTCTTTTGTTTGTTGACGCGACATAGCTCATTGTTTGTAGAGATACGTAATTTCTGGCAATGGTGAGCAAAATGAGCGCCTTTAGCCTCGAAATTACACAGTTTGTTCTTTCTCTAAAAGCTTTATGGAATCGAATTTAATCCTCGTACTACCAGGAACTGATTATTAAAATATCACCGTATATATTTTAAAACACCCTGCATATTGACCAAATGACTGAAGCATAAACATTAAGTCTACCACTTCGGAAGCAATTTATACTAAAATATCCACGCTACAGGAAAGAAAAATAATAAAACAAATCTAGGCTTAAGTTCATTCGAGGAACCTATCGCAATTTATTCTAATCTTTTAATATAAAAAAGCAGACTTTATATCTTCATAATTTAGATTGGGAAAGTAAGGGAGTACCTCACGCAACGCTGAAATTAACATCTGTCTCATAAAGGTGTCTTTGCTTATCTCTCTTCTGTTTACGCAAGCATATTAACCTTCGGTCGCTTTGTATGCTTTCCTGTTACATGTCATTCTGCACAGATAAGATAATGCTATAAAAATATCAAAATTATTTTTATAGACGCACCAACATTACCCTAAAATATGAATTGACTGACAATGGGCTTTATTTATATTGATAGCACAATCTCAATTATGCAAAATTTCGTTGAGGTATCAGTTATTATACTGTTTTCAGCAACCTAACTGCCATTTTGGTGAAACAAGTAAATAAAAACATTGCTCACGTACTTTTTTTTTAAGATGGAAAGATCTGCAGTGTTCAAGATGGAAAAATATTTTAGCCGGAACGGTGCAATTATAAACCCATCCATTTATAAAAAGGCAGTTTCAATTGTACAATAGAAAAAAAAAACTAATGTACACTAACATGAAGCATGAGTGATGAATTATTATATATATATATATATATATATATATATATATTTGTGATTCACAGGTTCTTTACTTTCGCGAATTTTAAATTTTATTTAAGGCCTTTAGGCATATAAGGCTCAGTTCAGGATAGGGGTTAAGGATTCGGAAAGGTATCGACCAGAGCCTCTCTCGAAGGTGCCATCATGGTGCTTGCCTGATGTGACTGAGAAAAAAACCTGGAAAACTCTAAGTCAGGATGGTCAGCCACTGGGATCGAACCCACGACCTCCCAAGAGCTAAGCCAACGCTTTACCAGTGAGCTATTATTTTTTTTCGCGAGTGTACAAAATCCCAGAGTCAATAAAATATTATTATTCTTTACCAATAATGTCGTGATTGTTATGAATTCAACGAATTTCTTTTTATGTTCTACTATTTTAAGGAAGAAAAATACACGCGAGGTATTTGCTATTTTCAGTCATGAACGCAAAAGAAACTCTAATGAAACCACCAACTCGCCTTCGCTCACTCGGCATTGAATGTTAATGTAGGATGTGTAAAGTGTTGAAAATTCCTATAAAAGTATAAGGGAGCGTTTATTAATCAGTAGATACAGTAGAAATTCGCAACTCAAGAATTCGCAAGAAATTTTAACATTCAAGGAATCGCATGGAATAGATTGATAGCTGGTAACACTTTTCGAAAATGTAATTTTTAACTCACGAAATACTCGCGAAATAACTGGCCATTTTACTTCCATCCACGAATTCTGAGTACTACTCACGAAATTATAGGATTTTTATTGATTCATTCACAAAAATAATGCCTAAAACAATCGAAAAAAAATATAATTCGTCTTCAGAAACGTATCATCGGATTGGCGGAGCACAGAGAATGTCAGAATGTAGTACACTTTATTCTCCATGGATGGCAGCAGTTTTGCAAACATGGTTTGCCATCTAGTGGGAAAATACGGACAATATTATCACAAGGCTTTTGACGGTATTCGCAGTGAAAAACTTTATGAAACAAGTCGAACATGTGCGATATGACTCCACCGTAAATCACGCTATCAGAAAGAGTAAGACAACGTTTCAAATGCAGTAAACAATTATTTATTTTTAGGTATTGAAGAAATGTACCCTGGTACTCACGAAATTTTACCTTCTACTCACGATTGTTTAAAATTTTAACCAAGAAATCACTCACGACATCTAAACACATTTATTGACAAAATTCTGCTATAGACTTTTACGGATATTTCTCCCATTCAGTAAACCATTGTTCTACTACTAGGGACATAATTTTAAAAGTAAATGTAGGATAATGGGTATTGATCGTTTCATTAATTTGACGATTCAAGTTATTTCAAAAACATACTTCATTAGCTATTTTATTTAAAAAAAATATAGTTTCATCGCAAGCCAACTAAAACTCCACAAATTTGTTGAGTCTTAACGACACATATATTCCAAATAAATAATAATAAAAAGGATTAGTGTATTTTGAATTGAATTGAATTCATTTATGACCTTTAGGCATCTTTGGCTCAGTTCGGATTAGTGTATATGGCCAATATTGGTATCGGCATGCGTTGAAAATAAACAAGTATTACCAATAAATACGAGGGTTGGAAAGAAAATAATGGCAACATATCGATAGATTACAAACCATTTAATGGATGTACCTGAGGATATTTACGTTCCTTCAATGTAATTCCAGGCATATTTGTAACGAGCTGCCACACTACTGGAAGACGCTGGGTACCACTGGCATGTCGTTTCTGTTGATCTTCACCAAAGAGTGCCCTTTTGCCTGCAAGATAGCATCTGTGATGAGAAAACGCTCCAACACTGTAGTGTGGGTGTTTCTTACATCTACGGCTAATTCCCTTGCTGTCCAGCGAGGATCCAACTGCAGAAGCGACTGAATCAGTTCCAGATACATGAGGCATCAAGAACACGGCGCTCTCCATGTCACGTCCTAGTCGGATCGGAACGCTGCTACCTAACGAGTCACCGTCTGATATGAAAAGGCGTCAACAGACTTCTTGGAGACTCGAATGATATTCCCTCGCATTTCTGCCATGGGCCACCTCTTTCTTAATCCATACACGCTGTTCCAACCTCGGAAACCTAAATTTAAGGCGGTTCTTTTTCACAACAGCACTTCACAGCTTTCTCTTCGCCTGCCTGCACGCACTGTACTAGCGATTAGGGATGGCCAGATCCGGATTCGGTCCATAGCATTCGTGCGAGCGATTCAAAGACGCAGTATTCGGGCTTCATTATAATCATGAATTTGAAACTACATTGCCGGAATGGTATATTTTGAGAGGCCCTATCCCATTTTCTGTCTACCTCATCCCGGCTTGAGTCAAAAATGACAAACGGCCATAAATTAAGCCAATTAAATTCAATGTATCTGAAACTCGAAAACATATTTTTTAAGAGACAGCTGTGTACTTCATTGTTATTGTTTTCTTGTCCAAATTTAGTTGATAGGAACATTTTTTAACGTCCTCTATTTTTTCTAAAATACATTTTTTTTTCTCAGAGCAAAAGAATCTGGAAAAGTAATTTCGTTTTTTTTACATCCCTGAACGCTTAAAAGGGGAGAAGAGAGGACATGTTTTCGTTCTTTCCTTTTAACAACGCAATGTTTATTGCATAGTTACTGATAATCACGTCTCAGGGCAAAGGGTAGTCACATTTGGTTGGTGATGGGGAGAATGGGGTTAGAAGAGATAGTAAGATGCTGTCGCTTATTTGTTTTCCTTTTGTCACTAAAATATGACTGGTTTTAAAAGCACTAGTCTTGCAAACCATGTACAACTTAACAACTTCTTCTCTCTTTCTATGATCTTCTCTCTCTCTCTCTCTGTCTCTCCTCTCAACACTACAAAATGAAGAGGGAAAAAACGAAAGAACCCTTATCGTTTGGTAGCAGAAAAAATAGTCCAAAATACGAATATCCATGCCCCAGATATCCGATATCCGAATCTGTTTGGCCATCCCTACTAGCGACAATGAATGGGTTGAACTAATCTCGGCCTTTTCGCTAGACGTGCTAGGAACAGCCACCTCCTCTCGTGTTTAATGAGGCGACACTGTTGCCAGTACTTTCTTTCGAATCCTCGAATCTTAAATACCAAAATCAAGCCGAGCCTATCTAATTTTTGAAATTAGTTTCTCTGATCTTACAAGATTTGATAAAATAAAATCTTGACAAGGTTTGATTTTTTTTTTAAATAATGATATTTATCTATTTATTGATTTTTCACGCGAGTGTTTACCTATTGTATTAGAGCACAATTTTATCCTTAGAATATGTTATGGACGACCCCACAACATATGCTAAACAAATGAGGTGGGGCCCAATCAGGTGACTGTGCATCATGAAGAACGATAGTTCTTCGAGTGACACTCACAAACGTGTCTGTTAGCGGCTCTCAAATATATACAGCTAGTTTCGGATCTAGCGAACTATAAGCCCGATTTTGATGCTTGAAATTGCATTTTAAAGCTCTTTGCCATACTAAGACACAGAAAAAAAATGGGTCAGTAGGTTCTCCCTGGAACCTCCTAGAGCGGCGCGAAAAAAAAAAAATAATCAGAATTTCAGATTTCTGATGATAGTACTGACCTCAGACCATATAGGTGGCTGAAACTTACGGAATCTTAATCTATGGTTCAACACCTTTCAAACGATATATATCACACGTCAAAATCGGTGAAGAGGTTCAAAAGTTATGACTTTTTTTTAAACTCAATTACAGAATTTTCACAAATGATACAAAAAGGGCCTCTATCATTCTGTCTGTCTTTTTGTGCTTTAGCCCCAAATGATTGGTATCAGGGGGTTTAGGGCCCTCAACAGGCTGGGGAAAAAAATGATTATTTTTTTCATATGAGTTACCATTTTCGAGATACGGAGCCTACTATGGTCCAAAATCAACCTTTTATATTAAGACTATGCACTTTTTTAATAGGCAGACTTGCAAAATAAGTGATATCAGTATAAAAACCTTTTCGGGGTAAAGAGAAGAGTGACGCAAGAATTCTACTCACGAAAGAAGTTATATCCATTTTGCGAGTGATTTTTCTTTGTGCCACTATGGCGGAAGTGTTTTCTTTGTAATAAAATTAAGAGACTCCCTTCCGCCATAGTGACAAAAAGAAAGTCACGAGCAAAATGGATATCATTTCATTCGTGAGTAGAATTATTGCGTCACTCTGGCCTTTACCCCGAATGAGTTTTTATACTAATAATGCTACCGCCAAGTTTCAGTCGTGAGGATCCTATTTGGATGATCCATGTTTCGATGGAAACATTGTGGCCAGACTTGCAACGAAATCTCCACCTTCCTAGCCACAGCAGTTCCTAAGTTGTAAACTGTTCCTTCTCCATCCATCTCCAAAACCACCCGTGCCATATGTATGACCTATACGGGCTTGCTTCATCTCAGCGAGATCTTTCCAACGACACCTCATCCACCTTCGTAGCCCTAGTAGTTTCTGAGTTGAGAGTTGTCGACTGACAGACGGACAGGACGGTTCTATAAGGCTTCACAGCACTTCCTGCTGAAGACTGAAAGGAGTGTTGCAAATTATGTGATTTCTGAATTTTCCTGCTCCCGTTAAAGCAAAAAGTTACCTTTTTGTTTGGAGGGGGGGGGGGATAGAATTGTGTTTCATTGTAGTTCTTACAGATTAAACTTAATTAAAGATAAGATAACAGAAAGTAAAGATTGACACTTTCTTTATTTTACGATCATCATTAAATAAGAAGCTGTTTCAACGAAGCGCTGCCATTGATATCGTAACTTTGCCTGATTTTACAGAATCAACCAGCCACATCGGTTTTTGGACTTTGCACAGAGATGAAAGATTGCTTAGTTGACTTCTCTGGAATCGTATGCTATGAACTACAGTTAGATGTAAAACAAGTTGTTTTTTGACGAGATAACCATCTGGTGACAGAAATGAACAAACGAGCAATATTTATCTAATAAAGGTGTGTTGTCAAAAGAAAGTTTTTTTTTAAGTTAGAGATATTAACATATTAAAAGAGTTGAGACTCAACAAATTTTTCGAAAACCAGGGATTCCGCCATGATTTTTAACTTGCGGGAAGGTGTAAATTTAAAATTGGGAGGGTGTAAATATAGTTTTGAATGTTTCAGTCGATTTTTTAATGTAAATACTTTTAAGTTGGGGATTCTCTCGAGTATTGGAGGGTGAAACCCCACAGGGGGGGGGGGGGCTGGCGAAATCACTGGTTTTAACGAGAGTGACTTCTTTGAGTAAGACTCGACACAACCCCTACGTTCCTCCTCACTATTACTATGTTGAGGGCCCACTTACAACAGTTATCCATTTTCTTACAACAGTTTTATATTTAAACGAAGCATCTAGTAATGCCAGACTCTGTGTTCGTAAGTTCTGATGTATTATCAATGAGATAATGGGTTCGAATCCCAGCTGAAAAATGGATGTTTGTGGATCTAAAGTACTACATCTCATATAATGGACATAGACCGAAGTCAATACTTACTAAAGTAAAGTTTTACCAAAGCATCTTGTAAAAGGTGACCTACAGCACTCTACAGATGTCGATTAATACTAATTCCGTATGCAAATGAATATTTTGGTAATATTTTTGTTACTAAATTCGGGGGTCTAAATACAAAGAGACATGATATTTTCTTTTAAAAGTATCCAGTTAATCTTCTACACAAGATCAGACTGAAAAGAACTTGACCTTATTTTTCTTAGGAAAGTAATTAGCGTTGGATGGCAACACTGCATACAGTGGTTTACGTGTTCTTAATGCGCATGCCTGCACGGTTGCGCGATCTTCGCTTCCTTCAGATCCGTTAGAAAGCCAGTGTGTAGTGTCGTGTGCTCCTTCTTCGTCGCAGTTCCATTCGGACCAAATTGACACAACGTGTGGAGAAACGATACTGCATTAAATTTTGCTACAAAGTTAGAGATAGTCAAGCAAAAGTAATGGTCGGATACTTTCCAGACAGGCCTCATTTGTATGTTGTGTTGACGACGAAACAAGACGAGACGAAACTTCGGACTTTACTGTTCGTGGTGTTAGAAATATGAAGTCCTGAAGTTCATTTCCCACGCTTTCAGCAGCCTGTAGCTCCGAAACTTTTAAATATCGAAAATTTGTCAGAGGAACATTCGTAAGGAATCATCTCCAGAAGTTTCTCGGTGTAATTTTAAAACACGAAATATGACAATAATAATAAATCACAGCCATATTATATCCACTACTGGCTGAGGCCTCTCATTGGAGGGAGGAGATTGGTCTACTGCTCCCACGCTGACCAGATGGCTTGAGAGAGGAGAGTCTAAGCTCTTACTGTGATTGCCACTATCTTTTATTCATAGCAGCTCCCCAATTGCATCACGATGCTGGGTGAGCACCGTTCCAGACCGACACGGCTTGGATAAAGTTCTTGGCTGTGCCGGGAATCAAACCCGGGACCCTTCAATACGTAGTCAGCAACGCTAACCACTAGATAAACACTACCCACACACCCACACAATGCGTGTGTGTGTGTGCGGGCGGTTTTTTTTGTTGCCTATGCTACTAACAAGAGGAGACGAAACTTCGGGTTGTCTCATACCGTCTCGTAAAAATGTCTCGAGAAGACATCTTGTCCTGTTTCGTCTCGGCACTCTCGGAGAGTTCTGTATCGTGTCGTGTCCCATCTTTTCTTTTATGTTTCGGCCTGAGTCTTAGATGCCTGAAGGCCATAAATAGAATTGAAATTAATCTTGTTTTCGAAACAAGACAGGAAAAGATTTTATGATCTTGTGGGTGACAAAATATTTGAAAGATGAACTCGAGCTTTTCTTAATAATAATAATAAAAAAAAGCAAGAAAGTGTCATTTGAAAAAAAAGAGGATTATCCTATTCACAGTTGAAGTTAATTTTAATAATTCTTACAATTTCTTTGACAAGATAAGTCAAAATGTGTAGTACAAGAAAAATATTCAATAGCTCTTTTAATTCAGGAGCTTTGCGCCTCGCGCAACTCACTGCTGTAAATGTTTTTCTGAAAACTTTGTACAAAACGTTCTTAATTTAGTGTGTTCGTTGAAATAGTATTATCAAACTGAGGAAATGCTACTTTGTCTCGGACATTTAATTCTGAATCGATTATGAAACACTTTGAAAGACATTATTCTACACATTAAGCACGTTGCGTATGTTTTTCATTAGAAAGCAGTTTGGTTCCAACGAATTCAAAGTTACTACTTCGTACGTAAAAATAAATGTATTGTATAATACACTTAAGCTGCTTGTTTTATAAAAAGGTACTTTTACTGGTCGCTTCACTTAGGAGTTCAAACCTATCTTGGGCAACATTAAACCAGTTTTCATCCCTAAACCTACTTCTCGAAGATCCCTTTTAATATTGTCCTCCCGACGATGTCTTCTCAACAGTTTCTTTCCATCCGGCTTTCCAACAAAAGTATATAATCACACAACAGATAGATACTCGAGTTCGAACTCCGCTGCCAGACAACCTGATTCAAGTTTCCCTCAATTTCAACAGTAGAATGAAGACTACAGTCTCCATCTTCCCCATCCTTCCCCTACCATTTCCCTACAAAATTATGTTCAATAGACTCTTCTCAACGTGCTGCACCCGAATCAGAGAATAACTGATTTTGTATTTACTAACAAACTGTTTATATCTGGTAAAATAATCGGAACCATTGCGCTTCTTTATCAGAATATTTCTGTTCGTTGTAATTTTGTGTGATGCCTCTACGTCCGCATTATTCTCCATTGTTTTTTTCTTTATCTCGGAAGTTGTAGGCCGGTAAAGGGGAACACTCATAGTTCGTGAGAACACCTAACCCAAAAGTAAGCCTTACTGTTTTCAAAATCTGTTTCTTAACACTTTGGCCAAAAAGGGTTAACATAATATACCAATATCCCTTCATGTTATTATTATTATTCGTTCGAAATTGGGCAGGAGAATAAAGTATTATAAAATTAATTACAAGGCAGTAACAACAGAATAAAAAAAATTACATAAGGAAAACCTTCATTCATCCGATATAGAGCGAGATTTGGTACGAAACTTTATTAGTTAGCACCACTGCAGGCTTCTCCTCGACTAACGCTGAGTAGGTGTCTGTTGATGCGTTAGTTCGTGAATCAACCACCAAGGACATCTGAATTTAGAGTTGAAATGAGCAGTAATAGAGGTAGATAGAAGCAATGTCAGTAAAAAGTTGTGGGAAACAAATAAGGCAACACATTAAGAAAATAGTTTTAATTAATTACACATCAAGGAATACAAAAATAATACTGTAAAAAAAACTGCATTTTTGTAATGCAGAACATTTTCGTTTTCTTTCACTGATATTATTTTGTTCTTCAGTCAGCTTTTTTCTCTCTTTTTCTTTTGTCAATTTGAGAAAATTGTACTTTCCACCCCTTTCCTATCAGCAAGACTTGTCGGTCCGATGTTGAGCCAACCGCGTGACAGTTGGGCCATCGTTGGCTCTGTGCCGGCCCGATGAGTCTTGTTGATAGGGTTCTTATAGGTGACTCTTACCTGGGTAAGAGTCACTTATACAAATTTTCGAAGTTTATCAATTGTTATCAGTGTGGTATCTTTTGTGAATATATTTATCGTTTAAGTGTCTATGATTTTGCAAAATTGTTGTCACTATAAGATTTAAACGTTGACGATTCTGAACAGTATAAAATAAATCACTCATCAAACATGGAATTGGAAAGCGAATTTGTCCTACATTGTTGACAGACACGCGTTCACAGTCACACACACGCACTAAAGAACACAGAAAATCAGTATGTACACATATAATAATCATGTCTTGAGTAATAAGACATGATTAATCGATTGGACACTACAATAGATCGCATTTGTCTTTGGCGTTCATTGCTGAATTTTCTGGACATTTCCAAACGACAGCGAACTCCTCTACATTGGACAACGGGACTGTAACACGAAACTTCTCTGAAGTCCACGGTTCAGGCAGGTCATAGCTTGGCGATGGATTTGATGAAGGCTCACTGCAATGGATCTAGAAAAGAGTACAAAAGAAGCAATGTTGCTGAAAGTTTTATTTCAAGCATGGTTGATTTATTGTCGAGATTATGGATATTTCACGAAAGTTGAGCAACTGTAATGTATATTATATCGAATCTTTAATGCCCCTCGCTATGCTTACCTCATTAACAGAATATTGATTATGATGAATATTAATAAGACAAAAATAATAAATTTAGGGTTGACTAGGCTTAGCTCCTAGCACGATATTTGTTGAATGATGTGAACGTATTATCTCTAGTTGGTGTCCCGATTGGCCAAATTCCTCTGAAGTTAAGATTTCATGAGCGCACTCAACGTTCCCTTTCGGGTTATCAAAAAAACCAAGACAGCCGAGAAACAAAACCAAGAAATACGCCACTGAAGAAGGATCTGTCTGGCAGACCCCCACATTACTTGCTCTCGCTAAGGAGTATAGAATTCTAACTACAGAATATACTGATTGATAACCATGAGGTCGAACGGTTCAGAAAATGGCGGCTCTCGGCATATCCAACACGTGGTCTCGAAGTAAGTTCCGTCCCGGTCATGCCGGGCATACAAAATCTCTCAAAAGGGAATAAACTTTTAAATACAAATAATCGAAGAATCTCACAATACCAATAGAATATTCCAGATTCTACAACTTCTAGACAAACTGCAAATACTTGTTACGCTATCTTTCACTAGCGAAGTTACTTTACAAACCTTCCAGCAAAAATCAAACTCACCGTCTCTGCAGAAGAATTATTTATCGTCGTAGTAAGTAGGTTGCAGAGTTGCCATCGTGAAAATCCATAATATGAAAGCAATCTTTCCACGAGTGATTACTGGATCTCTTCGAAGTATCCTTACATACATGAGGTATGAATAGGCTCAATATATCTATCACCCTTAACTTCTATAACCAGTCGAGTATCAGCAATAACGGACAACCAACATAAAGTCGTTTAAAAGATTCAGAACCATAAGTACTTGTGGTCCAGGAATAGTTCATAGATGTCACTAGTGACAGGTTCTACCTCTTATATTAATTAACCCAGATATAAAGTCATGATGGCGAACCACCTATCAACGACAATTCTAATTCTCAAGAAGGCCGTCAGGAGGCACTGCGAACACATAAATAGTTTAAAAACTCTTTCTTCCCAGAAAACACTTCTGTTAAGAGTTGCCGTGGCAGACAAAAATAGTAAACTAAACATTGAACAATTTTCGGGGGAAACGAAACTACAAATTATTCATATCAATGACTAACGGTTGGCCTCAGGTTGGAAGCATATAGTTGGGCCTAAGTTGGGAATAACCAGTAAACCATAGATGTCGCTGCAACTTTGTTGACTTCGTTGGCCACATTACAAACCATATCACTGGCGCAAAAGCGTTCCTTGCTGGGTAATGTTGTCAGAAGAAATCGGATCTGCGTGACTCCCATTTACTCATCTGAAATTTGCGACTGTAGCCACTACACTTAGTGAACTGGAGACAAATCTCAAGGAAAGGCATACAATAAATATAATGATTACTTACGCTAGCAAAACTTATGAAGAATAATTGTTCAGTAGTATATTCTTCTAATCCAGGCAAACTCTCTTCACTATTCTTCTGGTACTCTAAATGCTTCTGATACGCTGAAAACGCTTGTTTCAATCCTGCAATATTGCTCAGTGTGGATCGCATGTTATTCCATGAATTCTCCTGGAAAATAGAAGTGAAATTAATAATCCATGGATACTATAAATCCACCAATCAACTATCGCATATCAACCCACAAACACTGCTTTGATTTATACATAATGAAGGATTTTATTGGAGTTATAACCGTGTCACTTGAGTTTCAAAGGATTATTCATTCATTCTGTGCACAACGACTACGAAGATAAACCTGACAATATTTCATATTTAGTGATTGGTGTGAACAAGGAGTGAAACACTTCATTCAATACGCTCATCAGACACGAGTGAGGATAGTATTTGAAATCGATGCGAGTGCTGATGACTGACGGTAGGAATCGATTGCAAAACGAGTTAGAAATCGATTGTGACTTCGAATATTGGCCCATGAAAGTTTTGGTATTGTGCTGAAAAATTATAAAAAAAAGGAGTTTAAATAAATCGTGGAGTAAGTGGAGATATAAATAGTACCAGTCTGTACCTTATCGGTATGCACAAAAAGTAATCCGTCATACAAGTGGTCAAGAGCAACGATCTTACCATGTTATAGAAGTCAGGATATTGTTTGTTCCTAAGACAAATTCTTAACCAGCTTTCGTCCATAAGAAATGTATAGGAAGGCGTCGAATATTTACTGTGGATTGGAATATATGTCTTCGGATACCAAGGATTTACCTGAAAGCCACTGAAAATCCTGTTTCAAGTATAGTGAACCTTTTAAGCTATTCATATATATACAGTCACTATATCCTGTGGTCGGATACAACTTTGTGTCCTGTATTATGTGATGACTCTGTCGGGTACACAGAATTAATATGCGAGACCCAAAACAGTTATTTGCATGAGAGTACTAATTCAAGCATCCTTTATGACCGAAAGAAGTGTAGTAACTTATACGCTCACATGTGTCATTGGTCTCTTAATTGTGTGTTGAGTGATTTTGTATATATTATGTGAATATATCAATGAACCAATTAATTCGAATCTCACTACCTCACAAATATAAAGATAACAATAGTAGACGTAGCAAAAAAAAAAAAAAAATCTACACGAAAAAATGGTTAGGTTAAGCGTTATCCGCTTTGGATCAGGCATGGCTGTTTGGTCTTGGGTAATAGTTTCCTCCAGTCTAGTGGTTTTGCTTTTACTGCTACGCCAGTCAAGGTCGTATCCTAGGATAGTAATAAGTCGTTCGTTACCATCAAAGATGTCCATCCCTCCGGAGGTGGCCCCTCAACATAATTCCCCATCACCCTCCAATCTGGAGGGTGATGTGGAGTGGAGGTGGAGGGCTATCTCCGTGCTGGTGGGTGATGTGGAGTGGAGGTGGATGGCCAGATCATAGCTGGAGTGGAGGTGGAGGGGCAGATCAGAGCTGGAGGGTGATGTGGAGTGGAGGTGGATGGCGAAATCTATGCTGGAGGGTGATGTGGAGTGGAGGTGGAGGGGCAGATCAGAGCTGGAGGGGAGGTGGAGTGGAGGTCAGACCAAAATGGACACCTATGGTTACCATTACTGACGGTCTTAATCTTGATCTGGTCGTCATCCATTTCATAGTGACGTTTTTTGTTTTTGAAAGAAAAAAAAAGTAATCTTGTCCAGTCCTTGTGGAGCAGAAAGGAAAAATAAAAATAAAATAAATAATAATTTGTTCAAAGAAGGTGAGTGTGGACGCATCCGTAAAAAGGAACCGAAGTAGTCCAACTTTGTATAATATCCTTACAAAAGTATTGAATGGACATTCTCCTTATGCAAAACTAAAAGGAATAGAGTGAAAAAAATAATCAACATGCTCTTCGTACTGAATCGAAAAGAAAGGAGTGAGAAATAATAAGTAAATTATCTTTCTGTGTGTAATCTTTGTGTGTAAAACCGAATTTTATCAAATATAAATTCGCTATAATATAAAAACTATTTTATCAATAAAGAACTATAGGTTTTTTTACGTAAATCTTGTTTTATGAGTAAAATGAAAACAAAGATATAAAAAACATTGTACGAGGTGTAGTGTTGTCATTAAGCAATAATCAACCAGAATATCACGCTGAATGGTATGGCATGTTTTGAGGAAGTTGTTTACGTTTGAGGAAATCTCCTGTATTGTGGCCTTCGAATGTATTGGAACATGATGACAAGAAGATCCTCCGACTTACGGTGTAGTGAAGATACAAAAGTAAATAATTAGTATGAAGTGTGTATTTCATGTTGGTGTTGCAAATAATTTGTTTGGAGTTTCATTCTACTTCAATAAATGTCCTTAAAGCTAATTTGTCCGTATTTAGACCGCAAATATTATGGTACAACTCTAGTTTGGGGCCCTATTGTAATGATTTTCTTGACAATCACAAATATTATTTTCATGTGTAGTTTGGGATAGATAGCCAGGGAGAAGCTAGGAATGGTCCAGCTTTTCCTAAAATTTTCCTGGCACCACATAAAATCTACATTATGTGTAAAATTATAATATATCCTGACTCATGCCTGCTTTAAATCTATTGTGCCCTCCAGATACTCTGCAGATTATGGGTAGCGACAGATCTGATTTGGGAATAGAGATGTTTTTTTAAACATTCTCTGTATATAAAGTACACTAGATGTCACCACCGTAGAACGTAATAGGTGAGATTTATTCAAACTAAAAGCAACAATTTTAGGTAAATCTTCTTAAATATTTGTATTATAATAAAGAAATAAAGCATGAAATATTTTACCGGTACTGGCATAAGCTTAGAAAGTTTTATTCTCTAACTGAATGCTACAAAATGCACTACTAAATACAAGAAAATTTATTACAAATACCAAAATATGAATTAGTAATACAAAATCTATTACTTCGGCAGATTTTACTTGCAGTTACATTTTTTTTTAACGATAAACATGGATGCTTTTCATTTCCGAAGAAGATCAAACGCCTCCGCCTAGGTAAATTTAAGATTCAGCCCTACGTAGAGACAAACTTATAACCATTGTGTGCTGAACAACTGCTGGTATGCCTTTTTATTTTAATTTATCTCTAGCCCTTTTTTTGTTGTGACATCATGAAGTGAGTATGGTGATAAAAATAGAACGTTACTATGTCGAATTTCCCATACAACAAACATTGTTAATCTTTATAGAGGTTCCAAAATGTTCTATTGCGAAATTCCTTCAAATGTCTCCCGATGTACCGTCTAGAATAGTGGTTCTCTAACCTTTTATCTTTGAAGCACAAATACCTATTCGTGTGT
Organism: Lepisma saccharinum; assembly: GCA_022664845.1. Taxonomy (NCBI): domain Eukaryota; kingdom Metazoa; phylum Arthropoda; class Insecta; order Zygentoma; family Lepismatidae; genus Lepisma; species Lepisma saccharinum. The sequence continues at coordinate 21,440 of JAGDQP010013710.1, forward strand.
CCAACTATCATAGCACAAAATTTCTCAAGCTCTAACTAAAATTTATTTTCGGACGATTGCGACAGCCTATAGCTTCGAAACGAATCATTTGTGCACCCTGTATGATCTTTGTATCTTTTTTTTTCTTCTTATTTTCATGTCATGAATCTCGTGAAGTATTTTTAGGTAGATTTCGAAGAAAAATCTACCTATTGAGATCGGTACCTTGTCATATATATATATATATATATATTTACACGCTAGCGGCCATAATTTTGAAGATATTTAAACCAAATGTTAATATGTTTCGGCTAAGTTCGTAAATGAGCAAAATCGGTCCAAGGGGGTGGTCGGGGGAGGGTGTTGAAATTAATATATATATATATATATATATATATATATATATATATATATATATATATAT
>JAGDQP010013710.1:21942-47100 GCA_022664845.1 Lepisma saccharinum
TATAGGGAAACTTTGTCTACATAAATTATAGTACTTCCCTAAGAAGTTTACGATGACACCAACGATTCAGGGGTTGTGGAGGTACAAGTGAGGGTGGGGGTGGAAATTCGAAATTTTTAAAACCATGTCTTGTGGGGTAACGTTGAAAAGCTCTTGATGATTAATCTTTAAATCAATAACTAGTTTCTCGATAGCGCTCATATTTCGTTCGGGGTATATAAGGTTTCTTTGTGCCTGTTAATTTCAATTGGAATATCGCTGCGTTCAGTTCTAATGACAAGAAGGTTGCACGGTAATTAGTTAACTTATTAGGGTAATTAGTTACCGTATTTATAATTTTATAATGAAAATAAAATGATAAAAGTATATTTACTTAAAGTGTTTTTATTCTGCACTTACCACAATAAATTCAATCAAAAACACCTCGAAATCTACCTCAGCCTGTAAGCCTGCCGGAAGGAATTTTTTTTGCAACACCCAGTATAATATGAAGGTCTAATAAAGACGCCGATTCAGTTTCTGTTGTAAGGGTCATGATTTAAGTTTCTTTTATTATTTTTTTAGACTACGATATTACCAAGAATCTTATTGTTGTTTTGAAGGACGTATCTAGAAGGTGGCTTCGGAGAAGCAGGGTCCAGTGCGCTCGAGAGGGGGTCCAGGGTCTGCAATTTACGTAAAATAAATATAATTTTCCCAAAAATGATACTAAATTAACAAAAAATTATGAATTTCGCGGGGGAGTCCGGACCCCCCAGAACCTCCCCTCCCCCTCTGTGTACGTCCCTGGTTTTTTTCTGTTAATTACTTTCAATTTGGATTATTCTGAAAATCCCTGTAGATTAACAGCCAAAATTTATGTTCATTGCATTACGTTCAATCTGATCTTTTCTGCAATATTGCACATAAAAATGAATTCTTTGAAGACCGCTAGATGGACGATGTAAATTTACACATTTACGACAGAATTACTGAATACAAGAATCATTATTTTCAAGAAAATCTTGTTTCAGTTATTTGCAGATTACTATTTCCGTGCTCCTCAATCTTTTTTTCGTGACAGTCGTTGATATTAGATGTTATTGGAAAACAAAATGCTTAGATTACCGTAATATTTTCTTATCATTTATTTATAATACGCTGTGCATACCCGTAAGTACCGAAAATATTTTAAAATAAATTTCTTCATTATACTCAGAACACTAAGAAACCCTTTATTGTTTGAATATTCATTCTGAAACTTGAGTTTTGATATTTTATTCCAGTTTACTCTTTCCCAGGGATTTACTTTCCGTAAGCATTTTTTTTTATAACCATCAAACTCATCATTGTGGTCAATCCTTTTGGGAGATAATTTCTTCATATTAGACTATGAAATAAAAGTCTTTGGAGAAATTTAGTTCATAGATATATTGTAGAATAAAACCATTCTTCTCATTATATATGTCAAAGAATCTACAAACTATGAGATACTGAGATACTTCCGAGTTCGGAGTCGTTATGGCAACCACTCAAATTATTTAAAAACGAAGAAAAAGTCAATGAATACATTAGAAACTGATTGGGGATAATAAAAAATAGCCGTGAGTATTTTCGAAACGTGCCACTAGGGGGCAACACTCAAACTTCGTACTGTGTGAGCAGCGTCACCGATCGTTGAATGCGTGCCTGTCAGTGTTGTCAGGTGGAGTGAAATTTCCCGGAAAACGGGAAAATTTGAGCCAAAAAAGGTGAAAGGGAAAACAATTAAATATGGGGAAATTTTGTTGCGTCATTTTGGAACATTCTTTTTAAAAAATCCATTAATTCTTAAAGAAAATTTAGAATCCGGGAAATTTTTACAAAAAAAAAGGGAAATGTTTCAGTATTTTAAGGTATATATTGCGACGGGAACCTGACAACACTGTTACAATGTGAAAGAGAAATGTACATTAGAGGAGCGTCCGGTAGCGGTGGATGAAAAACTCTTCCTATAGAGGACATTCATAAGCAAACGCGTCCTGTGTTTGAAGAAAACGTGATTTTCACTTGTTTGATCCACTCAAAGCTCACCTTGGCAGTAAATACTTCTCGGATGGTAGAGATGTTTACGGGGTTGCGGCAACAAGCCAAAGACTTTTATGCAGCAAGTCTCTCATGGTGGTGATGGTTATGTGGGAAAGTAATACTGGTTACCAGGTAAGTATTTCATGCGTTTTTATTTCAGTAACCATTGCCCAATCGATTTATTGACTTTCCCTTGTGTATACGAGGTCCATTTTATTTGTAACTACTCCAATGATCTTCATGAAATTTACTTGATGGGACGGCAGATGAACACAATGCATAATCGGTATTTTGACATGAATATTAAGGTAAGTGTACCGATTATGGCCCGAGTCCCCAATTTGGCCCACCCCCATATCTCTGCAGCTTTCCGTTGGTGCTACTAGAAGTCACCGTAAATTATATCCTCGTGACAAGAGAAAGCATTTCTGCACTACTCATTTGTTTGCGACTGGCGTGAGCGGCAGCAGCTCCAGTTGAAAATATTTTGCTGTTATTTTTGGCAAAGTAAGTAATGTTTCGTTTCAATATCTATTGTTGAAAACCTAATCAGTATAATGCATGGATAATGTAGCTATGTTAGCATACGTGAACATAAAATGTGTGTGACGCAATGTATTGCATTGGGTAACTAGCAGGCGCCAGAAAAAGTAAAGAGGTCAATAGTGCGCAATGCAAAATGCAGTCATAACTGTTTAAAATGAAAGAATTTGGTATTTGAAATGTTTGTACTGAGCACTCATCATCATAATGTTTAGTAATTAAAACGAAGATAATGCCAGGTAATAAGGAAGCTATCAATTCCAATACAAAGAATAAAAATATTAAGACAAAAACAAAGCAAGTGTCATCACGTTTAAAACGACTAGAATTTTAGCAACTGCTTCTAATAGTCCTGAAAAACCGACAGAGTTGCTCCAACACTTGTGAATCTTGGTTTTGTTACCTTTGTCAGCTAGACAAGGTTGATGACATGCATATTTGCGTATCGTAGCGCAAATACGTTCATGAAGAGTGTGTTGGAATCACCGCTAAAGATCACGGACCATTTCTTTGTCCCTCATGTGAGACGTGACTTTCTAAACTTCTTTGTTTGTGTTACACTTCTTCTTATTTACTCATATTTTTTCTTCTTGTATATTCACTTGTTTTTCACAAATTTTGGCATTTTGCATTAATACGATATTCTTGGTTTTGCAATGTCATATTAATTATGTATGCTTGTAATGTATATATCTCAGTATGTAGCATATATGAGTAATACAGAAACATTACACATCAGTTTTGTCATACGCTCTTATTTTCTATAGCGGGCCATATTAGGAAAACCATGTTCTCAATATGGTCCACTGGCAACATTTTAGTTTTCGATTTATTACATTTTTTATACGGTCCAAATAGTCTCCTAACTTGATAGTTTAGTCGATTTGCACGAATAAATAGTCTTTTTTTAGTAAAAAAAAAACAAACCCTACAAAGTTAAGGTGGACCATATTCGGACCCCCTACCTTATAGGCTATGAGGGTACAACACGATCTAAACAATATATATATAAATCTTTATGAGTGACTACACTTACCGTCGTGTCCGTACCGTTATTCTGGTACTCATCAATCAAACACTGGGTTGTATTTGGGTAATAAACGTCAACATTGTTTCTCCATTCAAGATTTGAGTTTCCGTCAATATGATACAATATTTCTGTAAACAAAAGGTTGTATAATGTTACAAAAGGTTTGAACAGTCACTAAGGTGTTACTTTGTGTAAAAAAAATATAAAAATAATAATAATAAAAAAGTTAAGATGTTAGAACTGAGTAAATGGTATCAAAATTTTACACGGTCAACCAGAAAGTGCAAGATATGGTAGATTTGGTTTCCACAGAAAGAAGACGATAGAAAAATATTTCTACATTCGAAAAACAAACAAGATAGTAAAACTGGACGAACAGAAATTGTTAACCTAAAAAGATCTGCATAGAATATAGATTCATTTCTGGAATTCACAACACGTTTAGTAGGCCATTTCCGAGTGTACATTCAGACCACCACATTCGCGGTTTTTGGCTTTCGCAAATTTGCGTCCTACACCGACTCGTACCATGTGGTTTCTTTGGTGGAATGTGGTGTGCGGAGGTTCTGTCGGGGTTCCCCGTTTCCTCCAACTTTCTTCTTTCCACTAATTCTCTCATCATTATGCATTCGGCCTGAGCCAAAGGGTTGTCGAAAGGCCTTAAAATAAAATTGAAAATACAGCGGAAAGTCGCAAAAGTAACACATTTTGTTCTAAAATGCCTTTAAAGCGAGAAATTGTTAAAAACGTAATTCAGGTACCATTTTTTCAATATGCCGAAGCGAACGGCAACACACCAAGGTGGCTAATTCATTATGTCACTCAGGACATGAAACTGTATCCAATTACCAATTTGAGAAACTACTGTATCTAAGAAGTACTGAAGAGAGATATGGTCAAATATCGCTATTCGGACGCCATTTGTAAATTATGGCGGAATGAGCTGCAACGCGCCAGAGTCGCGAATTCGGCGTAGTAATCAGTACTTGAAAATATGTCAAACTCAAAACTTCTCTATTTTTTTCCCAGGTATGTCAATTTTTAGCTCCATGTTGCTTGGTCTACTTGCTATTACAAGACAATGTACGGAAAATCTGTAGAGGTATAAGCAACTCTAGTGCCTAAACGATGCATCCGAGAAGAAAAATGGAAATAACCTTTCCTGTAACTAAAATGCTTTTCAAGCGAGATATTAACAAAAAGGCTGTTGTCGGTGCCATTTTTTCAATATGGCGGACCGAGTGGCGACGCCCCGTGGTTTCAAATTTGGTATATTACTCAGGACATGATACTTTGTGAAACTGCTAAGCTTTAAAACTTCTGTATTTTTTCCAGCTAAGGCCATTTTGAACTCCCTGTTGCTTGGACTGACTATACGTGTAACAGTTGCAGTTGTTTCTATAATCCCTAGGTGGCAGAAGTGTGTGAACCATGATGAGACGAGAAAGTGTACATTTTATGGAACATAATGTAAAACAAAATGAAAAGCTAAAATTGTAAATAAACAATATGTATAGCAAAAGTCGTTTATGGTGTTATGGATCTTCTTTCTGATTCAGCATGTTTTGTGCCGAACTAGCGCTCTGAAATCTTTAACCAATGTGTTTCTTAAGCATTCTACACGTAAACATGGTTCAGTTTTCAAATTTGACAGGCTAGGTAGTCATAGGTGCAGGATTGATACAATATAAACATCGTACGATTTTGCAGTAGGGGTATTCACGAAAATTCGTTACCCATCTTTTCAGAATTCGAGTAATATCGACACAAAATGTGCTTGAGTACCACAATAAATATTTTTTTAAATATTTTTTTTGTTTTGTTATAGACGTCCAAACATAGTCTGTTTGCTCGATAAACGTCTTCATTGTTAGCAATGAAGTTTCAGGTATGCATCAAGAAGATGGTGAATATATTGGTAATATATTCATTCGAGTTTAACTTATTATTTTGGGAAACATACAGACGAGGAAAACTTCATTATATAGTTGTTCATAAAACTATTTTAAATTCGAAATGTTAGTTCCTTTTTTTTGTATAGATTAGTTGAATTTTGGATGCTCGTTTGTTAGACAAGCTGAGGACCAATAAAAGTTCCAACACCCACATAAACATTCATAATAGATGGATGGATAATAATCATCCATGATTTGTCTAACAACCAAAGCCAGTTTATTTTTACAGTTGAACTATATGCGCATTTACATGTTTTGTATTTTAGTCTTGTTCAGTGATACCTGTGGGGGTGTTACCCCTACAAACCCTCGAGAGGACTCCCAACTTTTACATTTTTACGGTAAAAAATTGATAGATGCCGCAGGAAACTCCACTTACACCCTCCCAATCTTGACTTTACACCTGCTCCCAAAAAACTGAAAATCCATGCGGAATCCCTGGTCTTGCTATCCATCCAGAGCGCTTGCTTGTACGTACAGATTCGTTAAGTGTTCTCCAAAGCTTTGAGAACTAAACATCAACTAACTCGTGCAAGAAGTGTTATCCAAGATACATGCTATATGCTCCAATGGTGGTGAGATACATATTCCCTGATACCAAGACGTTGCCATTCATGCTAAAAGAACTGACAGACCATGTCATTCGAGGAGCCTCTTTGGCAAGTAACGTTGACATGCAACATCTCCAGTAGTTGGTTATTTATTATAGACAAGTTACTGGGGATGAATGGCAACAATGGTGGGATGAAGTCTTTCATAAACTGCACGAGATTAAGATTAATGCTGCGCTATGGAGATCTTCTGGAGTCAGTAGAAGTGAAGAAGTATTTTTATGTTGACTATGCGTCAGACACATTCGCTAACCCACGCCTGTTTTTATGCCTTTTGGACCAATCGAATTGAAACGAGTGTAATGGTCTTTAACGCATCCGTCGTTTACTATTAGGTAGTTCTGGATACGAATATCTCTGTGTCCTCGTTCAAGATGATTTTCATATGGTAGACACTTTTTTGATATATGTGCGAGATGATCATTTGAGGTGATCAGATACGTTTTAACGTAGCAGTTATAATTTTATATTGTAATATTTTATTTCGTGTATCTTGAAGACCTCTTTACAACCTTTACGCTTTTATTTTTAAATTACTATACCGGCTTTAAAACCTTTATGTGTTTAGTAATTTAACTTTCGTTCCTTTCAGCAATACGTTCTTATTTCTTTCATGGGAGGCCTTGTACACCTTCAACATTTATTTAATTCTAATTTCCTATCAGCCAAGTTCAGATGTGACGAGCGTAAGGGTTTTCCAGTAGCAGGACGGGTGTAAACCATAGTGCTATTATTCAAATAATTATATCCTTGTATACGTACAACATCCATCGGTATCAACACAAGGAGTAAATCAAAATCAAACAGAACTTGCAAACAGTATTCAAAAATGTACATGATGACATTTTATTGAAACCCCATCGTCCAGATTTTCTCAATCGCTTCATATCTAATGCTATAATTTCTCTTATATTCTTCGTAGAAAATTTGTCCTCTGTAATATAGGGAAGAGGTCCCATTCTGTCTTTTTTCTTTTCTTCTTTAACTGTACCATCCTTCAGTAGACAATTTCTGTCTAACCAAGTCCTAGTCTGATTTTCCGTTTCTTTATTCTCTTAAGAACTTTTTATCTTTCAGCTTCTTCTGTCAAGTACTTCGTTCGCTAAGAATTATTTTGTGTGTTTAATTCATTATTTCTATTCTATTCTATGTCTACATTTCAAATGTTCTCAAGTTTCCTTCAGTAGAGTCAAGGTTTCAAGTGGGTATGTCATATACTCAATATAAAACTTTTTTTTTAAATAAATATTTTTTGTTTTACGTTTTTGTTAATCAGTTCGCAGAGTGCTTTCTTATTAAATACCCTGTTTTGTCATTTTAATAACTCTTCAATCTTTCTACTAAAATAAGTGTACTAAAATAAGTGTACCGATTATGGCCCGGGTCCCCAATACATCCTTTCAGCTTTCCCTTGGTGCTACTAGATGTCACTGTAAACTATATCCTCATGACAAGTGAAAGCAATTTTGCGCTACTCAGTTGTTTGTGAGTGGTGTGAGCGGCAGCAGCTCCAGTTGAAGTGGCAAATTAAGAAAGAAAATATTTTGCTGTTATCGTAGCAAGGTAAGTAATGTTTCGTTTCAGTATCTATTGTTGAAAATCTAATCAGTATAATGCATGGATAATGTAGCTATGAGAGCATACGTGAACATAAAATGTGTGTGACGCAACGCATTGCATTGTGTAACTAGCAGGCGCCAGAAAAAATGAAAAAGGTCAATATTGGTGGGCATATTGGCCAAGACGCAGGCAAAACGGGCCATATTGTGCAAAATGCAGTCATAACTGTATAAAATGAAAGAATTGGACATTTGAAAAGTTTGTACTGAGCACTCATCATCATAATGTGTAGTAATTAAAACGAAGATAATACCACGTAATAAGGAAGCTATCAATTCTAATACAAAGAATAAGAAGATTAAAACCAAAACAAAGCAAGTGTCATCACGTTTAAAAAGACCAGAATTTCAGCAGTTTGCTTCTAATAGTCCTGAAGAACCGACACCGAGTTGTTCCAAGTCTAGTGAATCTTTTTTTTTAACCTTTGTTAGGAAGACAAGGTTGCAGACATGTGTCCTTGTGTGTCGTGTTGCAAATACGTTCATGAAGATTGTGTGGAATTGTCGCTAAAGATCACGGACCATTTCTTTGTCCCTCATGTGAGACGTGACGTTCTAAACTTCTTCCTTTGTGTTACACTTCTTATTTATTCATATTTTTTCTTCTTGGATATTCACTTTTTTTTTTTACCAATTTTGGCATTTTGTATAAATACGATATTCTTGGTTTTCAATAAAATATAAATTATATGCTTGTAATGTATATCTCTTAGTATGTAGCATATATGAGTAATACAGAAAGATTACACTTCACTTTTGCCATACACTCTTGTTTTCTATAGCGGGCCATATTGGGAATACCACGTTCACAATATGGCCCACTTGCAACATTTTAGTTTTCGATTTATATATTTTTATACGTCATTTCTAGGAAGCAGATTTAATTTTTCATTTGGCAAATAGTCTCATAACTTGATAGTTCAGTCGATTCACACGAATAAATAGTTTTTCTTGGTGAAAAAATATCAACAAATTTAAGGTGGGCCATATTCGGTCTCCTTACCTTACTTACACTTCCTATAGTTTTTCTGTATATCTCTTACGAAATATTTTCACTTAAGACTAACCGTTTTTACTTACCAGTTATGAAAAACTCACGGAACAATTTCTGAGCAAGAACTGTACCCAGGGCACCATAGTTCAAAGCTCTGCAAGAAAGATATAAAATAAACTAGTTATTAATTAATATACTAAGAAATATAACGTTGAAGCACATTTTCTTCTTTTAGCTAATTAGTTATGGCTTAATCGATGCACACCAAAGCACTGTGTACAGTCCAATTTTAACTCACTTGCAGAATATATACTCGTATCCTAGCTTGCCTAATAGGTAACTAACACTACCAGGAATCTCCACTAAGGTCTTTGGTTTCTTACCATATCCATGACATAGTTGTAAATACATTGTAATTTTTATTTTGGGCACGAAGAACGGAGTGTACGGCTTCAACTCTCGTGATTTTAACTCGCACAGATTTGTAAATCGCAAACTTTTGTTATACTTGATTTTGATATGGGCTAGCCTAGTAACTTTGTACTTCAGCCCGTCACAATTCGGCTCTTTACATCTAGTTAAAGTCCACACCCATGCCCCAGCCAGGACTCGAACCCGGGACCTTGGAGCCGTTGGCCTACTGCCGCAGACCGCATGGCCACCCGGCCGGCTTTTGTAAATCGTTTTCAAGTTCTGCTGTCATGAATGGTCGTGTTTTTGTGTTCCTTTTATAATTTCTTAGAACATTGAACGAGGCCAAGGCGTGACTTGGCATCTCTTTTTTCTTCTAAAAATGAAAGAGAAAACCATTACAATTGTGAATAACCTGGGATTGTTTAAAAGTTTCTTTCTAAAGTATAATTTTTCACTAAGAAGCCATATTTATTTTTTTGGAACTAACAGAATGTACAATTTGCCGGTGCCATCAAGGCAAATATTTACAAAGGAACTACCAGATATAAATTCTAGAGGCAGTGAATTTGTTTTTGAATTTGCGACATATGAAACTCTTAAAGCTGCATTGACCGGAACTCCGAAACGCTTTTGGGTAGTTTTGAAAATCCTGAAACACGAGGATATTTTCTTTTTAAAAAACAAAAACAAAACAAAAAAAAAAACTTTTCATAAATGAGCCGGTAAACTATCAGTGGCGGCTCATTAAGTGAAGCTGATGAAGCTCAGCTTCACTTATTATTTTGATATGCATTAACTAACTAGGCATTAATAAGTATTAATTAGGCCAGAAAGTCAGTCAATATCATCTAAGGTCGGATAGTGCCATTACCAGTACCCTGTCTAAGTCCAGAAATCCCAGAGTAAATCAGAATAGTAAACAAGAATAGTAAGAACGTGTTAATGGTTATTTGTAGTGCTTCACCTATTATTTTTTGTCACGAGCCGCCACTGTAACCTATTCAAATTGTTTTGCGTAATTCATCACACTTTAAGTACTATCTGGTTTCTTATTAGAAATCTTGTTCACATGCATTCCAATGTCAATGTAGTGTTGCAATACACAGTATAGGATTTGAGCACCAAGTAGTGTTTGCCAACTGTTCTGTTAGTTATACCCTAAATGTTTCTGTAGAACATTCCCCTCCAAATTTAATAACTGCTCCTTCTTCCATTTTCAACGTTCTATAATTACATGCGCATAATTATTTTTTCTCTTATAAGTTACCAACTACCCAATATACATTCTTTAACTGTAAAACGAACGCACGCACCATTACGCAATGACGTATTTAGAAATGACTCTCAGACGGGGGTCTAGGCTTGGTGGGCGGGGCATGATTCTTCTATGAAATGTACATGAGATAGGGGAGACTGTTGTACCTTGAAACACTATTGCATTTCTGACTACCTATGCTATCTATAGAGATTACTCCGTAAACTATATGGTGTGTCAAGCTTGCCAATTAGTGACTTCATGGCTTTCGTTGTATTCCGGTGGTTATGTGTTGATTAAATTAGAAAAAAAAAAAAAAACTTTTTCGAGAGTTAAAAGTAACTGTTTACAAATTTCATTTTTGTTTTATGGTGCCGTTATTGAAGCTATTTTCTGTCATCTATAAAAAATAACCGTCTACAAGAGAATTAGGTAAGTTCTTCTATGACGTAAATTTCCATTCTACATGAAGAATTTTCAATATGTCGCCACTTTTATGATTTCGTACGGCCTGTTGTACCATCAAACAGACGCACATGTACCTTGGAACACATTCCGAGGTACATTTACCAGAGCGGTACGGTTATTCGAATCAAGTTCTGGTCCCGGTCATCGCACCAAAGCTAGGGACCCGGCCTGACCTGGTGACTCGATTTCAACCCGATGACCCGGAGGGTAATGAAGGTGATTTTATTCTTTCCTTATGATATCTGGAAAGAAAGGATATACCCCCGGAAGTGTGCAAAGAACACTTTCCTCGGGGAGACTATTCTGAAGGAATGTGTGAAATCTCATACATGAAATATTGATTGATTCAAGCCAATCCAGGTCAAATTGAGTCAAGAAAGGATCCAGATTGGGCCACTGGGTCAATTGTATTGATTCGATTATCGGATCGCCGGATTACAAAGTTGGTCTAGTCATTAGGGCTATGATCGAGTCCCCGGGTGAATCAGGTCGACTTTTGAACCGGGTTGCGGTGTCTGTCGCGTCATATCCGGGTCAAGTTACTGGCCAGATCATCGGGTCCCCGAGGTCGGGTCTCTGTGCCACCAAAAGTGACACGGTTTCACCTCTGACATTAACACATTTCGAAGCATGTTGTTTGTTTTCTTGCAGAAATACGAGATGACAAGAAAGAAAACCGGAAATGAAAGACTACCCATTGAGATATGCAATTTGAAATGCAATAAATGCAGTGACTGTCCAGCCTGAGAAAAGTATTCTGCTTCGTTAAGCAAGTTAAGTGATTAGAGTTTCTCTAGCCACCTTATCTGGACATCTGAAATCGTTTAAGGAAACATTTCTGTATTCTGTTAGATCTGATGTTCACAGGGTGTTTAGTCCGAAAGAAGATGATGCGTATTTAGTAAATGTGAAGAGACTGGATTATGGACTCACCAAAAATGACATTCGAAACCTAGTATATAGATATAGATATATGCTTGGCCTACCAATACATTCTATCCGAAGATTTGGGACAATCGAGAAATTTCTGCGGAGGAGTGAGTGCAAAGGTTTATGAAACGCCACAGAGAAAAATGTTTGCATGTTTCAAGGTACAACAGACTGTGTTCCAAGGTACATTAGAAATTGTACCATGGATTCCACTCTACTTGGATTTTTTCAAATATAAAAATCGTCGTTAAAGAGTGCAAGGAGAAGCTAAATTCTGACGCAGTTTAATTCAGAAAACCTGAAAGTTTAAGAGCACGGAGATCGAATTGAAAAAAATAAATGTCCCTAAAATTTTAAGTGGGAAATCGTAAAAATGTTCCATGGTACAGCAGTCTCCCCTACAGTTTTTTTTCTTTAATATGCGGACACATTTCTGGTACAAATTTTCCGTAGTACAAGGATGGAACTTGAATGTACATCTTTGTCCAAAAAAAAAAAAAAAAAAAAATGGTAGATTGAAATCTATTAGGGTACTATTGTGTCAAGTAATCACGTAAGTCAGGGTTTCCGCCAGGATTTTCAGTTTGGGTGTGTAAAGTCGAAATTGGGAGAGTGTAAAGTGGGTTTCGAACGGTTTCTATCGATTTTTTACACCAAACATGTTTGAAGGTGTGGTCGAGAATTTGTGGAGGTGATACCCCTCACAAGGGATGGGGGGGAGGGGAAGCGGAATCACTAGGTAAGTTGTGTCGACTTAGCAAATGACAATCGAAATAAAAACCCCGCTGTATGTGTTTGAGCAATATTTATGACTGAGGAGTTCATCTCGTGAGAAGGAACTTCTCTATTTTAATGAACTGACGATATGCTCCATCCCTCGAACTTGCGAAGCCAAAACGATTACATCATTATTTGTCAAAATAGTAGGTTATTTCGGACGATGCCGCACTAACCTTGTGCTCGACGTTGATAGCAGTTTAGCTTAATCAACTGTTCACCGAGCTTTCACATCCACCATTACATACGTAGGTTATATGGTAATTGCTATTCTGCCCGGAGGTAGGTCAATGACTTGAACATCACTGGGAAAGGGGAAGCAATATTTGGCTGTCATTGTCTTCTATCGGATGGAGATGACGTTGGGCCACTTCATCCACATGAGTCCTTACGTTTAATCCCCGCCTTGGTGCGGTACAAAACGACCCAATCCCTTTGTGATCGAGTTAATATCCAACAAATTCCCAGCATTCTATGAAAAATATTTAAAGAGAAATTTAAAATACAGTAAACTCTCGATTATCTGCGAGCGGGTTATCCACTTTGCGGATTGCGTAACTGAAAACATGGAATGCAGAGAAATGGAAGCACTTCAGTCACAAATCAGGAAGAGGTGTTTTAACATGAAAAAACGAAAACAGTTAACCGATTATTTTTTTTTTCGTGAAAGTAAACCAATTTGGGGATTTTGCGGATTATCCGCGAAATTCGCTTATCCGCGGTTGCTGTGCCACCCAATCCCACGGAGAGTTTACTGTAGCTTACTTTCTATTTTATGCTCATCCATATTCACAAAAAATAGTTATATAAAACTTTAGCAGAAACATTTAATTTATTTTCTTTGTTAATACGTAAATAATACGTACTGTGATCCAAGATTAAAGAAAGGCCTTTGTAAAAATGTGTTTGGCAAATCTGAAACAAAATAAGAACAATTAATTATTAGGAAACTTTATAATTTATTTAAATGTCCTACAATGTCAAAACATATCAAGCGGCATTTACGTATTCTTGAGCCGCTGTATTATGCAGCAAAAATATTAAGATTTGGAGAACTAACTTCACCTATCGGTAATACCAGAAACTACATCATTGCTCATCGTATGCTAGTGACATCTATTAAGAAATTGGAGAAGGTCTATCAGTTAATTTCGACTTGCTTTATCATAAGAAAAGCAGCAACGCTCTCGTTCCGGGACAGATACACTTTCCATTAAATTAACTCTACTCGAATAATTATGAATCTTTTTTAACATAGTATCTCCCATATGTTGTGCAAATAACATGTTTTCCATCCTTTACCATCGATACGTCTAACAGAAACAGTATACGTTGTCTAAGTTTGGGTGTGTTGTTTAAAATCTGTCTACGTGCAGTGATGATAAAATAGAATTTAACCCTAGATTACAAAGGCGTCGTCTGATAGACTACGCGACTACACGACATGTGTGAGACCCATCAAGCCAGTAAATGCTGTAAGGATCAACTAGATATGTCGCTGAAAACTCTGCAAATGCTGCTTTAAAGCTTATAACTTATGATAAATTCATTGAGTTATTAATTGTAAAAAAAGTGTTTTTAAATATTTTTTCTTCTTGGCACAGACCACCTTTGTAATTTAGGGTTAAATATGAGTTGGTCTATAGCATAAAATAAGAAACAGTTTTCAATATTAAGGAACGAACAACCAAAATTATGAATGAAATACTATTAAAAAAAAGAAATCTAAATTTATAATATACTTACAGATATAGTTGAAATTTCTGTCGTAGTAAACATCAAACAATGATGACGCAGGAATCCATCTGAAATAAATTAGCAAATATTTATCAAGCAATCATATCATGAAGGTGGACATATACTTGCAACCGATTTAGAATAAGTCCTAAAGCATTTTATACTACGATTAAACCCATACAGTACAAGGCGTACTCGTGACGTTCAAAAGCAGTACCGCAACGTCTAATTTATGTCAAAATCTAACAATGTACATCCAACAGATGCTTAAAACTGAATACCCAAAAGTGATCCTTGAATTAAACACCCAATGAACGCCGAAAACATGTTCAAAACTGTTTATCCTAAAGAGATCCCAGTTTGGACATCCAATGGACGACGACGTCCAAAAATGGACATTACAAAGAAATCAAAATTTGGACATCTAAAGGGATCCGAAACCACGTCCAGAAACTTGCATCCCCCAAAGATCCTCAGGTCCCAAAGAGATCAAATGGAGATTCTAATGTTGTCCACAGTGTGCCGCTGTCCTCAATGTTTAAAAATACATTATAATATATATGTACTTAAATACACTCCAGTTGAGCATAAAATTTAGAGTCGAATCATTTTCTCATAATTATAGAACATTAGAAGCCGTTAATAGCCCCACACTGCAGTGATGCCATCCATTTCATGTCCACTGGAGGCAAGGGACATTCATTGAAGCGGATTCTGGGTGGGTAATCTTAAAGAATTAATTCCCATCTGAGAAGCTGAATCGTTAAACTCAGCTAGACATGAATGCCTTTAAACACATTTTACTTCATATTCTAAGAGTTTTTACCATCAACATCGTGTCTACGGTCAAACATTGTAATATTGTCTTTCGTTTCTCATAGTTTTCAAAGATCGAAAAACTGGAGAGTAGCTCTGATGAAGAGTTAACCGTCCATCAATAATGAACACGGATGTTACGGGACATCCATTTTATGTACGTTACGGTACGCTTTTGTCCACACTCGGACCTCAAATGAATATCAACTGGATGCCCGCCTCCAAGATGTTCATTGTACGTACTTGTAATGTGTTGACAATTTATTGACGAGAGAGAACGTGACGGTGTGGGAGGAAAAAATTAACGAAGCAGCTTTCATAACTCTAATACAAGATTCAGTAGCCCATTCCAGTACCGAATTCCAGTCTGTATGCATGCCTTCATTTCAGAAACAGTCTTCATAGCATAAAAGGAAAAGAAGCCCTGCAAACCAAATGCCGACCCCGACGGCGGTCCGACCAACTAGTAATCGGGGAATAGTTAGGGGAAGGTCAACGCGACCCATTAGTGGTGTTTGGTCATCGGGCCATTTTCCAGCCCGCCATCAGGGTCGACATAGAGGCATATCCCGCCCAGCACCCGCCCGCCGATGTCGGCTCCTTGTCAGGGTTTTTCAAAACTCGATGTCGGCCCCACGCTCGTCGAGAAAAATGCTGAGAAAACATTAGTTACTCGGAAAATCCCACCATAGCATTGTGGTTAGAGTGCTAGGCTAGAAATCGAAAGGTTCCAGTTCAAATACCGCTACAGACAATTAAAAATAATAATATCTCATCACGAAGGCAATGGACAACGCCCAAACGAATATGTATACCAATAGACCTTCCGTCAAGAAGGCTCGATAGTTGATCCACCAAAAGTTTGCTCATGGGCCTCCACTGGACGTCCTTTTTAACATAAAATGGATCATCCAATGAACATCCGTTAAAGTCCATATTTGTCCATGGTCTTATCTCATATTGACATCCACAGGACGTAACCATCAAGTCTACTTCAGCGGCCCAATGGACGTCCTTTGCCTCCTCTATTGGACGTTCTGTGACACAAAACGGATGGCAAGGTAGCGTCCAATGCATGCCCATTGGACGGACGTACTTGTGCGGTGTGGGAACTAACTACCCTGCAACTAGATCCCATTTTAACTGTATTAAGGAATACATGTGAAGAATAAATGGTGACTGTGTTGATGTATTGAGAGACAATAATGCTCCAAGCAGAAGAAAACTGTTTCGCCTTTAATTGTATTTCCTCTTAAAACACTTCATTTCTATAGTTTACAAATTACATAAGACGGTATTACCTGACATTTTCACTTTCTGCCGAATTGCCAATCATTTTGCGAGGCGAATAAGGTTCCCACAACTCCTAGCTGTCCATTATAGTAAGAGATTCTAGTGATACAAGATCATTGCACGAAATATTGCAAATTCTGTTCGTACACAGGTGTCGTTAGTATCGAATTTGTACAAGAAAATGTCGACGAAACCTTTCTTATGGTTCTGTGGTAGAACTGCTCTTATCAAGAAGTGGTAAAATTCCAAGATAACATTATGGGAAAGCCGTACAAGATGGTCCGTTAGAAACTACACAGTTCGCTTTACACTGTGAAAAATAAACAAGCCTTTGAACTTAGGTATGTTTAATGAAAAATTATATTCGATTTAATGGGAACGTTATAAACCAAGATTTTATTGAAGATTTCCGCTGGTACTGGTACTGGTACAAGCCAATAACCCTTAACTAATAAAATAATTCTTTCAAGAAATGAAAGTTTATAATTATTTAGTTTCTGTAGCAACTAAACACTATTTTTGATAGAAACAGAAAATAAATATGCTTGCAGTTTATATAATTTCATTCTTGAAACTATTAATATTTGAAAATTGAAATTAGGGCCAGTAGAAAACTAACATTTGATCTCATGATTGCGTTTAGCAGACACATTTTTAGTCTTAACACTAGCGACATCGGTTGTCAGTGTTTACTATTTATTAACAATGCTAAAGAGTTCTTCAGTGAATAATAACACAAGGCTGCGTCATTTTGGCGCTTTGTATGTCAATGGGTGTTTTCTAATTTTGGTTTAGAGCTGTTTCCAAATATGGTATTCGTTTTTCTCCATCACCCACAGTTTGTCTGTTATTTCATAATTTTGCTATTCTTAACCCTTTTAACTTCAAGCGATTTCCGTTCTGTTTTTAGACTTCCAGTTAGGTGTTTATAACTTCTGTACTATCCATCCGTTATGAATTGTTCATACATCATTTTCTCCGTTAAAAATCAGGCTCTCCAACGGTGATACCTACTGGTGTCTCAGATACACGGTTGCAGAGATATTCGCGTTTTTCGGGATTTTTGGCGAATGTAAATTATAGTAATTTAAAAAAGAGCCACTAGATGACAAACTCACAACAATGTGTAAAGGAAGATGACTTTTTATGCAAATTGCAGCAATTAAATTATATTTTAGCTAAAACAAATATAAGTATATTTGTTCTTTAAAACATGTAATAAAAAGTGACCATCATACAGTTCGCACGAGAGTAAAGAACAACATATTTAGAAGTGCTTGTAGAAGAAATTTGAGCTCATTATAATAAATAAAAGGTATTCCCGCCAATGATTTGTAAGTGTCCTTTGTTCAATGAACCCTTCTTCCTGTGGATAACGTTTTGAAATGGCGAGCTCCTCAAGACGATCGTGTGTAAATGATCCAAATATGTTTTGTTATATTTGCGGGTCTCTTACATTGAAAAGCAGGAGACAGAACATAACCACGTTTGTGAAAAAAGCATACTTTGCTTACTTTGGTGTTAAGTTAGGAGACCAGGACAAAGCCTTTGCACCACATTATGTGTGCCATTCCTGTGTTGCTGGTTTAAGAAAATGGACTCTGGGGAAGCAGAAGTCGTTACCTTTTGGAGTTCCAATGGTATGGAGAGAGCAGGTGAACCACGTAGATGATTGTTATTTTTGTATGGTGAAAGTGGACGGACATAACAAGAAAAGTATGAAAAGTATTGTTTACCCAAATCTGAAATCAGCTATCAGACCTGTACCACACAGCCCCGAGATTCCCGTACCCACGCCTCCAGTAACCCTTGAATCATCATCATCATCATCTGACTCTACATACAACGATGATGAATTTGCAGCTTCCACACAGGATGAGAAACCAGATCTGTTTACCCAAGAAGAATTGAATGACTTGGTAAGAGATCTAGGTCTTTCTAAAGAATCTGCACAAATTTTGGGTTCGCGTTTAAAGGAGAAACGATTGCTAGTTCCTGGTACTACATTCTACTGGTATAGGAGAAGAGAAGAGGAATTTCTTGAGTACTTTACCGAAGACGGCCCTCTTGTGTACTGCAATAACATCGAAGGTCTACTATCACAATATGGAGTTAAATACAACGCAAAGGAATGGAGGTTATTTATTGATGCAACAAAAAGAAATCTGAAAGCTGTACTGTTAAACAATGGAAATAAATATGCCTCAATACCAGTAGCATATTCTGTACATTTGAAAGAGAACTACGAAAACCTTGAAATTCTGTTAGCGGCAATAAAATATTCACAGCACCAATGGGTAGTGTGTGGAGATCTCAAAATTATAGGAATGTTGCTTGGATTGCAGTCAGGCTTTACAAAATTTCCTTGTTTCCTTTGCCTATGGGATAGCCGTGCACGTGATTTACACTGGGATAGGAAAGAATGGCCTGTAAGAACAACAATGGAGCCAGGACACAACAATGTAACAAAAAAATGTTTGATTAGAAGAGAAAATATTATTTTGCCGCCACTCCATATAAAGCTCGGGATCATGAAACAATTTGTGAAAGCGTTGAATAAAGAAGGTGAATGTTTTAAGTATATCAGTTCAAAATTCTCTTTTCTATCCGAGGCTAAAATCAAAGAAGGAATCTTCGTTGGACCCCAGATAAGAAAGCTAATGGAAGATGAAACATTTGAAAATTTAATGACCAATGAAGAAAGGCTGGCTTGGACTGGATTCCGAAATGTGATTGCGGGATTTCTGGGGAACAGAAAACAACCTGATTACAGGAACATCGTGGAAAATATGTTGATGGCTATGAAACAACTAGGCTGTAACATGAGCGTTAAACTTCATTTCCTTCATAGCCATATCGACTTTTTTTTTCTGAAAATTTAGGCGATTTTAGTGAAGAACATGGGGAGAGATTCCATCAGGACATGAAGGAGATTGAAAAACGTTATCAGGGCAGGTGGGATAGAGTTATGATGGCCGACTATTGCTGGTGTCTCAAGAGAGACAATGAGAAGTCAGGACACAAACGAAAATCACGAATATCACATTTCCGCAGCAAGAGAAAGAGAGTTTGAGAAATTTAAATGTCTGTTTTGGACTTTTTATGTAACAAAAATCAGCCTTTACGTATTTTGTTAATCAAAGTAACCTGTTTGCCGTATTGATTTATTTCTAACATTGTACGAACATTATGTCCTACATGTTTACATTGAATAAAATTATAAGTTTAGTAAGTACTAAAATTACGATTATATAAAAGCCTTGGGTGATAGGAAAAATCTGACTTCAGATTCGTAATTAGGAGACCAAAATACATAATAATCACCCATCAGAATCAAAAGCGTCGTAGAAAAATAATATTTCGCAGCCCTGTGTAATTTTGAAAGAGAACCATCCACACAAACATTGCTACACTTCTATCATACCTTGTTAGATTATAATGTTCAAATTTAAGCTAATAATAATAAATTGAAAACTTTTGACATTAAAAAAAAATTGTACAAATTGCAGTTGTTCCTCGGTATCCATCGAAGATTGGCTCCATGATATTTTGTGAATACAAAACTACGCGGATGCTAGTATGGACTAATGGAAGAGCAGTTATACAGTTCGAGAAGGAAAAAGCAAAATGCGTTAGATTTGTAGATTCTTTTGTAGAGAGAATAGAACATCACTTAACAAGTTGTTGACACAACTAAGAGAAAACTATGAGGAACTCAGAATGATGGTCGACGTAAGGGAAACGAAGGGAATGGTAATTATAAGGAATGAAAACTAGCCGATGGTGTTACATCACCAAACATGGACAAAATTAGAAGTAAGAACACTTATTCCTTTTTCTCATACAAAAGGAACAAAATCATTATACATATATTGGAAATTGATGGAGGTGAATGGAAATGGTATAATGTTCAGCAAACAAGTGTAGTTCTGGTGTAAAGAGTTTAGCAAATGTTAGGGACAGGCATGTAGTATGAACAGCAACCAGGCGGACGCACAACCGCAGCCACATTATAACATGTGGCTTGAAGAATGCAAGATTCATAAGGAAAACTCAAGAACATTGCTAAAGAACTTAATATCTATGAAGGGTTACCATATTATTGAAAAGCCAACCCCGAACACTTTAACCATATCCATAAACATTGGTATAAATCAGGCAAATCGCTAAACTATTTCTGCCTGACTGCTTCAAAATTTAATGTACAGACATATTATAGTACTCTCTTTCGTTAAAGGAAAACTGTATACATAAAATCCTAGAATACACTGTCTTTTTGAAAAGCAGAGATAAATCCAAGTTTGTTTTATTACAAAGGTTTGTCCTTTTGCCGGGAACATGAAGCCTGACGTCACAGCTTAGTCTCGTCCAATTTACTCTAATTTTAAGATCACAAAAAATGCTTCGGTAGCTGTCAACTAAGCAATCAGGTGCGTCGTCTTGGTCGATGCTCAATTGTTTTTTTTTTAGCTTCACTCTTCAAAGCTATAAGCAAATCCTCTTATAAAACATCCTTGTATAAAACTGTCGAGCTATTCCCAGTGTTGCTACTAACGTATTTCGTTTATTACTACTACGAGGCCCAGTTGCACAAACTACTTTAATCATGGGTAAACTTGATCCATGATTAAATCTACAAGTCATAGATAAAATAATTGTAGAGATATATATGTAACAAATTTCCATACGTACCTTTACTTTAATGCCACCTGGTGTTAGTCTAGTCGAACTAGGGAAGTTATGTTAGTAAGCCATGCGAAACATCTACGCTTTTAATCGGTTTTGCGGGCCAATAAAGTGAAGTATCAGATACAAAACTCGCACTCCGTGTTTGTTCCTCGGTTTTTAAAATCGAATGCAGAAACAATCATTGCATACTAGATTTATTCAATTGCTAGTTCGGCTGTACAGACACCAGGTGGCGAAAAATAACCTTGAAGAGATAGCTTTTATTATCTATGATTATGTTTTCTATGACATGTAGATTAACTAATGGTTCACTGTGAGAGTCTCACAACCGAAAATTGATAATTTATTGAAACAATCTAAAACCCCGGACGAACGTTGGTCCGGATACAACATAAAATCCCGGACGTATGGCAACCCTATATCTATGGTCCTGTACAATGTGCAGTATTGTCCATGTGGTACATTGTGACCTGGACTGGCTGGAAAGACTCAACAAATCTTCGTACTCTACCAGATTGGATGCTTAAGACTGCAGGTAGAACAAATATCTGGACAAATGGAGAATTTATGGAGAAATAGTGCTGGTGTTCACGTAGTCCTGGTTGTACTTACATCTTTCTAAGAACACAGTCATGTTCATGAATCCATTTGGTACGTTATTTAGTGATCCGATCCTCCTTGCATCATGTTTTGAAAGTATGACGAGTTTAGCTTACCAATAGCCCATTTGACTTGGTAACGTCAAGATGACAATGGATTGTGTATTTAGATTTATCATAGTGTACTAATTCTCTCGGCTCATATTAATAAAACTGAAATTTTAATATTTCTATAATAAAATTAAATAAACCTGCCTAAGAAGTTAACTGCGTGACTTACTGCATTCCGTTGCTGACTGTAAACAGTTCATTGAACTCTCGCCTCTGAATCCAGCTCTTCAACCCAAGGATGTTTCTGAAAAAGCTGCCACTCTCAATCGTTACCTACAAAGATAGTCAAACAACAACGAAATTAAGAATGGAATGGTCAAAGAAACATATTTTGTGACCTTCACAAATTGAGCTTCCTGTAATTTGGGACATTAATTGTTAATTCTTAATGTTCTAAATCAGTATTTCCCCACAGGTTTCATGAACTGGTTAAAAGCAGATTAATCTAGAATAGTGTGTATAGTCCTCAGGTCAATCCTGGATTCGCATTTTGTTTGACTTCATTTCACATATTGTTCCTGGGTAGGAATATCATTGGCACACTATCATATTTTCACAAGACTATTTTCTAGACTACATCTCGACATTCGACTGAGGAAACTGAGGAAAGCCCCTAAAATGGCCACTGCGAAAGACTGACGTGAACAGTATTCGAACCTGTAGCGTTTTCTCAGTGCTGCTTGGAGATCCACTGGATCTCGAAGACTGAGTACTATGTGTATAAGCAAATGATACACTCTATGGCATACGCAGAATGATTTCAACCCAAATCGTTGCCATTGACTCCAGAAATGCTTCGTTTTCGAAGCTGGAGATTGTGGTGAAAGATAGTAATCTATCCATCGTAGGGTTATAATAGAGATCTGGCGCAAAGTTAGCGAAATTGAAATACAAAACAGAGCCTTCCATTTTGCTACGTGAAGTTTTAAACCCTCGATATCAGAGGTTCCTAAAGTGGGGGTCCGTGGAAATGCTTCACGAAGTCCGCAGACACTTTTAAGAAAAAGTTGAATACACAGCCATTTTCTAAATTTTTTATGTTTATGCAATCGAAAATTACAGATTTTATTTAAGATAGTGTTTAAATACATTACACTCCGCTCTATTAGTATACAGGGTGTTGCAAAACAACGCTGACAAACCTACTTCACGAGATTCATGACCATGGAGGGTGCATAAATGCATAGTTTCGGCGCTATAGGCTGCCGAAAGTGTGGGAAAATGAACTCTAGAGCTTGGAATTTCCAATACCATTAACGGTAAAACATGCGGTATGGTACCCTGAAAGACTTCTGCTCTGTCCAAGAGTGTATACTTCGAAATTGTGAAATTGATGTCGCAAGGGATTCCCCAAAGAAAGTAGGATATTCTCACGTGTTCTCTGGAGTCAAAATTGGTCTAAATATGTACGAATAAGACGACTTTCCGCATTAATAATGATCACAAACGTAATCTCTAGCATCTAATCGTACGCCGCAAACGAATAATTCGTGATTATATAGACTCACATTTACTTCAGAATTTTCGAATATGCGTTTTTTGAACAGCAGGGTTGAAGTCTTTGAGAATACCTTGCTCCTGCAATTCTACTGTTAATGTTATTGGAAATACCAAGCTCTAGAAGTCCATTTTGCTACACTTTCGACAGGTTATAGCGCCGAAATTATGCATTTGTGCACCCTTTGATGGTCCATACTATTTGTTTTATTTTCAAGTCAGAAATCTCATGAGGTAGGTTTGTCAGTGTTGTTTTGCAACACCCTGTATATTCATTCAATTTATACTAACAATATGTTGAACTCATACGCCATTTTGCTATTTTAATTGGTTGAGGCTGTTTAAGTAAAGTTTTCAATGTGTATTTCTAAACAGCGGACACCTCGTAATAGTGGGCAGCTTTTTGGAGCCCGCTATTCTAAATTTCATTGTACAAACAGACGACGCAAATAAATTCTTCGAGTAAATTCTTAGATTCCCTCACTCATAACATGCAGAAGCTAGAATAAAAGGGAGGATAAAAAAGAGAAAAAGAAATTTCGGAAGTAAGAAAACTGAATGAAAAGCATGTGCAAGAATGTATAGTGGTACTACAAGTCTCGGTCCATATTTCATTTGTCCGCGAGGG
Organism: Lepisma saccharinum; assembly: GCA_022664845.1. Lineage (NCBI taxonomy): Eukaryota > Metazoa > Arthropoda > Insecta > Zygentoma > Lepismatidae > Lepisma > Lepisma saccharinum. The sequence goes on from JAGDQP010013710.1 coordinate 45,955, forward strand.
GTCATGGCTGTAGCTACTGTATTGTGTTGTAAAATGGATCGTTTGCTCAAGTTTGGTTTTATGAAGTGTCCTTCAGACACAAAATATGGCGGGTCCTAGTGGTAACAGAAACACAGGTTCTACGGCACTGAAAATGTTACAAGTACTAATGGTATCACACATGTATAAGTTCTTCAAAGACTGAGAATGTTGCAAGCCCAGTTGGAGGTAACGCAAACAAGGTTCGTAAATATTCTATTCGTACATAAATCTCGAATGTATTTCCATTCAAACAGTAAAAGTAGTGTGTTTGCAGTGCGTTATTTGTTACCAAGGGCTATTGTTTCAAAGTAAGAAACCAGCAAAACTCTTTGGACATATGCAGAAAACACACCCAGATTATGTTTAGAAATATAATTAAAAAAGGATTAAAGACACGCTTTTTTAAGATTTTGAATTTATTTTAAGGCCTTTAGGCAACTATGGCTCAGGCCGTATGGATGATGATGGGATGAATTGGTGGAATGAAGAAAGTGGGAGGAAACGGGAGCACCTCGAGAAAACCCACGCACACGGTGTTTGTCCACCACAAAACCCACATGGCATGAACAGGGATCGATCCCACGACCCCTAGCACCAGAGGTGAGCGCTCTACAAACTGAGCCACCCTGGACTTTTTTAAGATGTACTAAAAAGTAAATAATAATAATAAATTGAATTAATCTTATGAATCGGAAAATAAAAGCGTGATGATTTTAGATGGTAAGGAAGAGCACCCACGCTTTTATTTTCCGACTCATAAGATTAATTCTTTTTTTTTTAATTTTTAGTCCATCTTAAAAAAGCATGTTTCTAAAAAATTCTTTTTAAACTAATTTTTTATGTATAATAGATCCGAACAAAAACACCAGAGGTGCAAAAAGTGGAGCCAAGTTCTTTAGCCCTAAAAAGGTGTGAAATGGGAGACGGATGAGCCAAGTTCCTTGGTGACAGCATGTAACAGGAACAAAGGAACTTGGCGAGAGCTGGCAACAGCCTTAGGGTTGGTGGCGGTGGACGTAGTGGGTTTTAGGATCCCCACCACCCTTATATCTTGAGGATCATGAACCTTGCCACTTCACGCCAAGTTCCTTTGTTCCTGTTACATGCTGTCACCAAGGAACTTGG
>JAGDQP010013711.1:0-30638 GCA_022664845.1 Lepisma saccharinum
AACTTAATTTATCTAAGATATTCTCCATAAAGCATAAATATCGTGCCCCATTTTTACGAACTGATGGAAACAGACGTTTTGTCTTGTCTTTCGTGCATAACGTTAGTGTTCTATGGAATACTCGATTCATTAAGAAAGAAATAATTACCTAGTAACCACAGGTTTCTACGTTCATTTTCGTTTCTCCATGTTCGGCAAGGATATTTTCTACTGGACAATTTAAATTACATTTCTGAGTAAATTTCAATTAATGGCTCAACTAAAAAAGTAAAATTGCGTTAGGTTCTCTGTTTTGCGGTTTCAAATGCGATTATCGTACGTTTTTCTTTTTCTTTTCTTTTTTAATTATTTCCTACATACTACAAGAAACCATAAATATCTTTCCAGAAGCCAGGACATGCGATAATGATTTATCTAAAAGAAAGGAAACTTCCAACCCTTACTCGTTCACGCACACACTCTCAGAATCACACATAACCCTCTACGTTAGTTGGGTTTCCTATCTTCTAGGCTTAGAGAAAAGTCGTGTATAGTAAAATCATGTAAATATTATATTGCCCGTGATAGTACAATGACGTCAAGATGACAAGTATTTATAAATGTATTCAACTACTTTCAATCCAATCCAATGGCTACCCCATCTACAATAGAAGGTCAGCAGTTGCTGTTCTAATCAGTATACTTTTTTAAACTCATCTAGTTTAATCTATTCATCTTCTATTTGTTGCAAATTCTTTGTTATAATTATTATTACTTATTATTTTATCTAGATTAAATGTGAACTTTCGAACTCTTTGAATTAGAACTTTAAAATGCTAAATATAGCAATGCTATTCATTTAGTTTACTTGAATGTGATAATTATAAAAATATTGGACACGATAATATTATGGCATTACGCATATTAATGATGATTTTTGTTCTCTTTGATTTCTTCTTTAGGTGAATTTGGCAGAATGGCAAGTACGTCAGCTTTGTTTAGTGACAAGAGAAATATTCCTGGAGCAACCAATGCTTTTGGAGCTCGAAGCTCCAGTTAATATTGTCGGAGACATTCATGGCCAATATGAGGACTTGCTCCGCCATTTCGATAAACTCGGGTATCCTCCAGATGCAAACTACCTCTTTTTAGGGGACTACGTTGACAGGCAAGTAACTATTGATTTGTTTGATATTCAGAAGACGACAAATATAATGTAGCTTATTGATAAGAGTATTAAAAATACCTTCTTGCAACATAGGTTTTAGTTTTGTAAAGATAACATAAGCAGAACACCATTCACGTTATTAATTTCTTCAAAAGACACTTATAAATTTCTTAATTTCTGTCGGTTTGTTGCACATTGGTATCTGCTAGTGACGATAAATAACATATATGAAGTACAAAACACAGTGCTGAAAATGTGAACATCATACCAGGCTAAACGTTGAAAATCGACTTTTTCAAAATATGACATAGTTTAAAATTCACTGTTTGCAACATCGCATTTCGTGCTTCATATATAATGTTTATAATCACTCGCGTACACTAAATCTTCAATAAACTGCCGTAAAATCATTTGCTAAAATTAAATTTGATGCCCTGTTGGCAAGCAAATGACATTAACAAAAATGCATAGTCATCGATATTTAATATTGTGTACTAAGTTCCAGGTCCAGAAACAGGTTAAAATTCTGAACATTAACTAAAAGAATTGCAGCTCAGAATAACCACCAACCACAAATGAGAGTGTTAAATGGGAGCGTGCAGTATTACGAAATTAAACAACTTTAAAATGTGTAAAGGACATTTCCATGGCATTTGTCAGCTTAGAACATAAGTCCTAATTTAAAATTTAAAATAGGTTTTCCACTGGAAGTTAGATTTAAGCCCACCAAACTCTCATTTCTTACAATATAAACATAAATGGGTCTGTGGGAGAAAGAGTGGAAGACAATCCTTTTCCGCCGAAGACTAAAACTAATCTTCGTGTTTACACTGTAGGATTCAGTGTCGACAATGAAGAAGGACATCGGCCTGCACGCTTGTGAGTACAATGGAAATCAATAGAACGGAAAGGTGAGGAAAACCACTAAACGAATAACTGCCCTATAAATCAACTGGCTATTGAAATACACGTAATTCTTGTTTAGAATGGATTATGGCTTTGGCCTTCTTAGCACAAGAGAAATGCTCTTTGAAATATTGACCATGCTATAAGAGGAGTTACCATGTTACTTTTTCGCTTTCTTTTAAATAATTACTTTTAGGCGATTATAGCAAGTTAAAACAACAAGAAACAATGAAGTTAAAGAAAATTTGTAAAGGCTAGAGGAAATGAAATATTTACAATTTCGAATTTGTAAGTACAGATCTACACATCTAATTTGTATACTACATTTACAGAATAATAATATTAAATCAAGGGTTTAAGAAAAGAAAGATGAGGATCCATTTTCCAGAAAATGGGGACTGCAGTGGTTTTGTGATTTATTATTATTATTATTATAGAACATTACAAAATTAGTAGAAGTTGGTATGAGGATACACTGAGATAAAAATTATTTCTAGACAATGGCGAAAAAGGACAGACAAATTGGAAGGTTATAACATAGTCTGTATTGTATTGTGGTCCTGCGGATGTAGTGGTATTGCTGACGTACTAGTGGCACACAGTTTATGATTTTATCAATGCGTCTGGAATACTATTACAACAGGGACACAATACAGTGAAGAGTGAGTTGTTACAACGTTCGAGCTACAAAGTTTTTCTTCATTACTTACTTAGCATATATACGCAATGTTCCAGATAAAACTTTTAAAACTCCTGGCTAGCACCCTTGAGCTATTGAATATTTTCTCATGTCATAAAAAGTTGAATAGCTGTTAAACGCGTAGTGTTTGCAACCTAGAGAAAATTTCGAGATTAGCTTAAAATCTGCTAGTTCATTAAAAAGAAGAAAGTTACTTTCTATTGGTTTATAGATGATGATTTTGTTGCTTGTTGATTAGATACAAAATGTCGTTTATATACAGCTCTAAATCTATTCAACAATGAAATAGTGTCTTGGAAATTGTGATGATTGATAAGGAAATGTGATAAGAGTATAGAAGATCCACACGATATTATGCGTAAAAAGTCAGGATACATGGGTATTGTGCAAACAGTGATTAATGTGTATGTTTACTGTTCATAACCTTTACATGACATTTACATCCTATCATCTGATGTATTTATGTTGTTTCTTTCCGTAGAATTAAATAAGGAATATGTCATCTTGGATATCTTGAAGTCCGATTCCTATAGAATATCTTAGAGTGAATGTTATAGTAGAATTAGATTATACGCAAACAAACCTAATGTCGTATAGCTAATAGGCTCAATTTGACTTCCTTTTGACCTAGCCAGTCTTCATTTTTCGTTCCACATGATACTGTCCTTCAAAGTTGTTTTATAACTTTCTGATGCTCGGAACATATTTATTGGGATGAATACTACCATAACACTTGTGTCTTTCAAGAGAACTTATCACACTAAACAATTGTAAATATAGTTACGAAATTATTTAATAGTTTTCATGAATGATCTAACAAGCGAACATATTGATGGGGCAGAAAAGAATTATATATTTTTTCTTACTTCATCATTAGAATGTCAAATTATGTGCGCATAAAAATTTTGGCCACTAGAGTGTCATTACTTTGAGGGATATCGATGATATAAAAGTATAATTCTGTCTGAGGAAAGTTATCAAAAAATGTGGAAATATCCTTATGTTCTTAAATTGATGAAATAAATGGAAGTCAAATACACAGTAATGGGCACTGAGAAGAAGGCGCTACCTGTTGGAGGATATGTTCTTCATGGCCGCCATCTTGAAGTCCGCCATATTGAATCTCGATTGATTTCTCTCAATAGGAATGGGGTCTTGTAATATGTCATTCTGAGCTAGAATTTTACGATAAATATGTTTCTTAAGTCAGTTTTGGGGTAAACGTATTATTGTAAAATATATGTGTATATTCCACTCCTATGCGAGTAATGATTCAATTGCCTGAAAACATCCATTTCGTTTTGAAATGAGACCCAAAGCAGACACATTATTTCTGGGTATACCTACTGATGTGGATTTATATTCATTTAAGAGATACCCGTACAGTATCTCTCACAATAATGCATTTATGGCAAAACTGATTTCAGAAACGTATTTCTCGTAAAATTTGAACTCAGAATGACATACTACATTGCCCCCTTTCCATTTTATAAATATTAATCGAGATTCAATAAAGTGGACTTCAATATGGCGGCCATGAAGAACATATCCTCCAACAGGTAGCGCCTTCTTCTCAGTACCCATTACTGTGTATTTGGCTTCCATTTCTTTCATCAATTTAAGAACATAAGGGTATTTCAACAGGTTTTGATCACTTTCCACAGACAGAATTTGACTTTTATATCATCGATATTTCCCAAAGCAATGGCGCTCAAGTGGCCAAAATTTGCATGCGCTCATAATTTCACATTCTAATGATGACAGAATAAGAAATAAATAATTCTTTTCTGCCTCATCAGTTCGTTTGCTTTTAAGAAGGATGACTATTCTACAAGGAAAGACCAGTGAAGACAGTTCAAGATTTACGTTTCAAACTAAAACCTGTATTATGTCCAAAATACGAAAATTGGACTATCTTTCTTTTATGTACTCATCACATTTTATCATAAACTTTTTTAAACGTTTATTAAATGCATTAACAGACTTCAATAACGTTTTAAATTGAAATAAATTCATTAGCAGATGCACAGTTCTATAATTTTATTATTTTGCAATATGAAACAAATTAACTTCAAAACAATATGATGCTGCAATGAATTTAAAGTTCTCTTCCAACATGCCGAAAACGAGTTAGGCGTCAATGAAATTCAAGGTACGTATTAAAAACTATCAATAAACGAATTAGCGTATTTAATTTAGCGTATTAAAAACTATAAATGAATGAATAACAATTTTTCGTTGTTTATTACTCTAATAATCCGTGTAATGAAGTAAAATTCTCGTAACCAGATAATAGTTCATATAATTACTCTGAAAGCGACATGTCTGACTTCTTTTAAAACTACATAACAGATTGACAACTTTGTTGAAAGAATTTGTTAATCAATTGTAAACCCATTTCCATTCTAATTTGAAATATAAATCTGTCCATACAAACCTAAAGCCGATAATAATGCATGACTTCGTAAATAATTTCCTTTTGATACCATCATGTTGTCCGTACTGCCATTTTCTTCAGATGACCCTAAAGCGGTTTATTAAATATTTCGTATTCACTAGTAAGCATAAGTATATGATGAGCATGAAGCACAAAAAGGAGTATTGCAAATTGTGATTATCAGGTAAAACTTTGAAAATGTCGATTTGTTTCTTATCTTCATACCCGCCTAATGATACAAAACTTCTCCGATTGCAAAACTATTTGTAACTTAACAAGATTGAGTATTCGTGTTCGGTGTAACAGCTACCATTAGGTGATATGGCAACAGAAGTACAGAGCCAAATTTTAAAGTTTCATTTTTTTCCCCTAACAGTTACTGGAAAAAGAATTATGGCTTAGCACACTAGTTTCCTCTGTCCAAAGTATTCAATTAATCTCTTGACTGAGAAACGAGACAACCATAGTGCTCCTACGATCCTCACAAACTAAAATGTCTTTTTGCGAACACAGAATGAAAAATCTCTAGTAAATCCAATTATATTTGCATTTTGCTAAACTGTATTGTTAAAATTTATAGTAATTCTAACCATAAGTGTGCTATGGTAACGATATAGCCTTGTGCTAACTAGCCTATATCTGGTATTGTTGTATAGCTGTGATTCCTAAACAAATTTACATTGCTGGGAAAATAATATGTATGGTTGATTGAACTATATTTCCTTCATGACCTACAAGTTTGACAATATATATATTACTGTTTGAATTTTCTGTATGGGTGTTGGATGCACATGCGCAGAAAATGAAAGATGTATAGTCACTAGAACTATACAGTTACATGGGACAGTTCGTGGTTGGAAGCCATGTTATTTGTTCGAAATTAGAGAAATTAGATGAATGTAGCTAAGGGTGACGAACAATTTGTTATGGCCTTAGGACATGAGTATTATTATTGTAAATACTTAGAATAAATGTGTTGTACAATTTTAACTAGTTCAGCAGTATTTTGCTAATGTGTTTAAAAGTTGCTCAATAAATGGCATTACTGTAACCACTAGACTGCAAGAATAGTGATAATTCTGGAATCTGAATTTGTAATCAACGATTTTTGCTAATGATTTATATATATTGTATTATCATCGCATGTAATGAATTATGTTTGAGCCAACATGTATTTGCTAACGTTTACACTGCCAAGGTATATAATGTAATAGTTTATACCACACTGACAATCAAAGTACGCTAAATATGTCCCGAAAACAAAGTTCACACTATGTTCCAGTTTGACCACACTTTTAGTGTATAGCATATGAATTTTCGAGAAATTAATATGGACTGCAACACACTCTTAGTGCACAAGACATAAACTTCTGGTGTACTGATACCCAATTCATGCACAAAATGTTCATTTAGAAGTGGCAAAATTGCTAAAAGTGATTTGAAAACATACTCTAGATAATGTGAACTTCGGTAAATATAAATTAATGTGTGTAAAATATGCACTAAGGATAAGAAGCCAATAAAATGGCACATTGAGCATATAACACAAAAAACTCACAAATTTTCAGCAGGTTCACATGCGTTCATATAAAGTTATTTTTTGGTGAAGTTTTTGTGTGCTATTTGTACCAGAAGATTTTTAGTGCAATGGTGGGCCCAGGTTCCACCGGACAAGAAGCTTTGATTTTCTATTAAAGCGATGTTATATTGAAATAGATACCACCATGTACTTAGACCATTCAACAATGTATATGGTCACACAGCAATAAAATATTGTACCTTCAGCAATACGATATTGTCGTTGTAACTTCAAGTTGCCGCAACAATACTGTACAGTACACTAGGTCAATTTCGAGTAATGCATATAGTTGTTGTAACTGGTCAGATATAATTCCCCCATTGGTAACTCAACTATCCTTTGTTGTATAATTAGCTATAATGCTAACAAAACATATTTCTAATTTAACTTGCAACACGAACTTTACCATACAATATTGTTTACAGTATTGTAACTATGACAATACACTTAACCATAATGACAATACACGATTAGCAAGACTTGTAATTGCAACCCATAGTATTGCTGTACTAATTTTAGCTATCATAAATAGGATTTTATAGTTATTCCAACCATTTTACTTTTTGAGTGTGTTCTCACCATCTTACATCTGATGGTATGATGAGCATATGATAGTTGGTTTAGATGTCGATATTGTTTATATCTGTACCTCGAATGTAAACTGCACTGTGTCGCTTCCCACAAAACTCGAGCTCAGTTCATAGATTTGTTGATTTGAGATCATATTACACATTTCTTGTGATATAATGTTGTGTTATCACTTGCTAACTCTTGTACAAAATAAACTATAACAAAGTTGTGTATATCACCAGGAAGAGCATACCCAAATGCACAAAACTATGTACTGAGGTCGAGTTTGGCAAAAAGTGACATACTACAGTTTACCTCTGAGGCACAAATATATATCGATTGTGTCGATTATCTAGGTTCCTATTTTTAACTGATTAGGTAGCTTCTGTTTACTTCGTAAATTAGGTACTGAAATGTTTCGCTCAAAGGGAAAATTAATCCAATACAACTTCGACCTATCAGAGTTCCCCTTAGATCCCTTTCGACAACAGAAAACTCTACCATAACGACCTTTTTTTAACCAATTTGCACTTTAGAATCACGGTCCCTTTAATACTTAAACCTTGGCCATTAGCTACATGTAACATCGTACTAATTAGCTGTAATCTCTCTCGATTTTCGAACTGTTCAAAAGTATCTAACAAATTGCGTTTACTGCTGCATCCGTATCAATTTCCGCTAGGATACGTACAAAACTGTAGAGTTTGGCCCCGTACAGATATTTCCGGGGTGCCACTGCTTTTTCAGGAACATCACCATGAAATTTCTCGTGTACAATTTGGAATTCACATTTTCTTTTCAAAGATCTAAGTGCAACAGGAGGCGAGTTATAGCTCTGGTACTGACTCTCTGTACTATCCTGCATTTTAGAAAATTATTATAATTAATTACTATGTACTGAATACATGCTGCGCATACAGATCATAATCATGTAATGAGTCAAAAGTGTTACTGTCAATAAGAACATAAACAACCCGTATAATATAGTAGAACTTCATTAATGATGACACAATTTTATATTTTATTCATATCAATTAACTGTTACATCATTTTCTTTATTCAATTAACAAAATACGAACAAAATAACTTCGAAACTAGTAAATACTATAAGTGAGAAGAACTTCTTGAATTTTAAAATTTAAGTTATTACTTTATACTTTAACCTATATTTCATCGCAGTACAATCCCAAGGCATTAAGCTAAACAGTTAAGATTCTCCTCTAGTTAAAAAAATATGCTTAGTTGCATTTGTGGCGAACTTCTAATAATCATAATGTTGATTTACTAGTTAGGACAAAAATGTATCCATAGTATTGTGAGATTTTAATTGGTTGTAAATTAAATTTATGTGCAAGCTATATATAAACATATTGTTTATGAAATGTAATTAAGTTATTTGTGGAAAGATTGTGTCACGTAGGAAATTAAGGCAATATTAAATAATATTATATATTGCTATGTTTTAAATTAATCACTAATTTTTTATTTCAGGGGTAAAAACTCCATTGAAACTATCTGTTTGTTGTTGGCCTACAAAATAAAATATCCTAACAACTTTTTTCTTCTCAGAGGAAATCACGAGTGCGCTAGTATAAACAGGTAAGTAGTAATACTTCATTTATTATAACTTTATAAGTATATCTTACAAGTCTTGTACAAAGTAGATACTGTGAAACATGTTATTTAATACTTAAATAACGAAATTAAACTGAAATCGTTATTTGTTTTATTTTCGAACAATATTGTACTACCTCAACATTTCATTGAGGTGTATTTTCTACAATACAGTGAAAATCTTTGAGTGAAAGTATGCCTTAATTATAGAAATGTGTATTTTTAAAATAAAAACAGAAAGATTCCAGATAATTTCATTATTTGAATATGGATATGAATTAATTTAATTATTTTTTGTTGGTTTAGTGTTATGAGAAATGATACTAACATACTGACAATGAGTAGTTAATATTCTTTAATGGCTCAATAAATCTTTCACATGCACAATGCATCACATTTGGTATACTATTTTCGTTAGATAATTAAACCTTAGATCACTGAAAGTTTTCAGAATTCTTAGAAATAGTGTTTAAGAATAAAAACAAATATTAATCAGGAAAACTAATATGAAACATTGAGTATTCAATTCAGGCCATATTCCTTGAACTTGTATAAAATTGTAAACTTTATTTTGTAAGGGCCATTTTTAGTAACTTTGACTTCGGCCTGTCACAATTATGAATACGATGCTAGTTAAAATTCACATTTATGCCCCAACCGGGATTCGAACCCGGGACGTTCGAGTCGCTGGCTTAGCGCTCCAATCCACATGGCTACCAGGTCGACTAATTTTCTTTGAATCTGACATATAAATCTCATTTATAAATTCAAGCTTCGCTTCTTCCATACTTCCTCTGTGTTTAATGTCACCCCCAATTTTTGAGTACACACCACAACTTTGGAAAAGAAAAAATACGGTCAAAAATCGATGGAAACCGTACAAAACTTCACTTACACCCTGCCAATTTTGACTTTACACCCCTCCAAACTGAAAATCCAGTTTTTAGCTTCTTTCAACACTCTTTGTAGTTAACAGAAATGTGAAAATACTGTAATTAATATGTCGAGCATATAAATTCAATTACACCCATTTCATCTTCCACACTAGTAAATACTTGATACTTAAGTAAATACTTTGAAACTTTGTAGTATTTACTGAAAAAGTTTCCAGTATTTACTAGGTAGTACTCCTCACTAATACTGATGCAATTTACGATCACGAAAGTCTAATTATACGGAATTTCATGAATTGTGCAGCTAGTTTCCAAAAATATGTCACACATCTAGACATATTATCCAGGAAGTAGAAAAAATGTTCTACGAAAATATACACAGAGACACAAAAGTGAAGGCATAGAGACAGAAATATATATATATATATAACATCATTGTGATATAGACAGGTCCTTTTGTAGAGAATTTCACAAGATCATACAAATTCCAAAATCTTTATTGATTTGTATGTGGTGGGATGAATTAATACGTAATAACATTAATCAACAATGGCAAGGTCATCTAATACAGCAATTCAATCACGTATACATGCACATACAACTACTTCTAGTATAACAGCACATAAATTAGTTTTCGTTGTTGTGATTTAATAACATGATGAGGCAATTAAGGCCAAATTGACCTTGAAGAAAGTAGAGCAAAAGCTCGTCCCACACACGGGCTTCGATCTTTTCTTCCTGCTCCGAAAGTAGATATAGAAGAGTGTGTCAGTCTGGAATGCTGGGAATGTGGTGGTGGTGTATTCTCTGTATTGATCAGTGCATGGAGTGAGTCTCCATGGAAACAAGGTCTCGTGCGCCCTTCACAACACCTTTCGCCTTCACTGAGCGGGTGTTTTATCACCTGGCAACAACTTAGGTCAGAGGACTACCTGGCACAACTACGCAACTTCCTGCTTCATTATTTTGTTTACTTTACAACTTCCTCCTCCCTTCTTTCCATTGAACAAATGAGCCTTTGCGCGACAGTTACCTTTAAGTTTTAATATAATGACAAATTCTCTGATATGAGGTTTCATTAAACGGTTCCTAGTCTACATTTAAATTCACCTGTTCAGTCTCATTCTTTTAAATTTTTAAAAAGGGCTCTTGTTCTCTTCCGTTAATATTTCATTCCTGATTAGAGTGATTTTCTGAACATTACTCACTAACTTTTACTTTCTGTGGTTACGTGCAGAGAGAGAATTTTAGGTCACTCTCCATTTTTATTTTTCCGACTCCAAGCGTAAGAACTTCATCATACACACAATTTACAACGTATTCCTATTTTACTGCTATAGGAGCAGATGATATCATACCATGATCACCTTGAAAAACAGAACGATGCTTGTGCGTCTCTTATATGAAATTTGAGTTTTATTAATGGTCTACAGGCATCCCAGGATCAGGTGGGTATGGGTGGGGGAGAGGATGTTGAGAGGTAGTCGGCCAGGATCTTGTTAGTAGTCACCATCACGGTATTTGCCTGGTGTGACTGAGGAAATATTCTTATATGGATTTAAAAATAATAAAATGACTTAATAAAAATTGAAATAACAAATACTATAATTTCAATCATTCTCTGTCTTAATATGTAGACATTGACATTAATTACTACAGCAAAATAAGGAATTAATGTTAAATTTTGCTGGGATCTCAATTTTCCGTTCGAACAGTAAATTATTTTCTTATTTGATTAACCATTTATGGTCTCTGAAAAGCTATTTTTTCTAACTTATATTTGACTGACGCACACTGTAAATAATGTTGTATTTTAACTTATAAAAACCTCCTCCTGCACACCTAAAATGAGACATGATTTGATCACTTTCTTAGCCCGAGTGCGGCGTTGCGTTTCGCGTTACTGTTATGGTCGGTATTTGCTTCGCTTTTATTACTTACCTTCCTTTCATTCAGCGCGTAAAAATTTACACTGGAGACAAGATCGCTACTCCCCATAACATTGTGTGAGACGTGCCTCCCTCATCCCAGTTTCGCCGCCAATGGCTGACTGTAAGAAGGAAAATTAATTTATAAATCATAATGCAAATTCGTTTTACACGATATATCGTATGAAGTTAGGAACAGCGTTATATAAGTATGATACAACATAACTCATGGGGGTGATACAAAAATAAAGAGTAAATTTGCATTTAATAGAATTATCCTGATTAGTTAGTGATACTTTGACTTCCACAGCGATGACAGAACATGTAAAAACATTTTACAACTTGTACTACCAATTTTTAATTACAATATTTGTATTACAAATCTTAATTTCCCTTTGCTTGCCATTATGTCTATACCCGTATAAAAAATAGTATAATAATTGTGAGTTGACTCCGTTCTGCTCAAGTGTCCTGTCTTGCAAGAAAATTACTATCAACAATGAACTCAGTGCCCTCAAGTTAGAAGATTGAAGAGAAAGTTTCATCTACTTCCTCCTGTTCGAGCTGACGGGTGTTACTTTTAAGTTAGATTTCTTTGTCCATTTTTTCATTGCAATAGTTCTATTTACAGTAAGTACATAAATTCATACATAAATAAAAAGTATCAATTCATATTCATGCGTGAAAACATGAAAACATATGGTTTCATTTAGATTTACGCTTAGTAATCTTATTTTTGTGCGATTGTCGCATTTACTTGTAAATCACAATCATATTTGATTAAAAAATAGATTGTAGTTCTTTCCTTTCCCTGATATATGCCCAAATATAAATCCCATATCTCAAAAGAATATTTCTGTGAAAATTGATATAAATGATTAAATATAAAGTTTTGTTTTTGAAAGAACCAAATTTCATCCTTCATTTTCTTTTGTCTTGCAGGATTTATGGATTTTATGACGAATGTAAACGACGATACAGTGTAAAACTATGGAAAACATTTACAGATTTGTTCAACTGCCTGCCTGTTGGTAAGTAGAATTTAGCAATAAATAAGGACTGTCTCCATTCTTTATTTTGCATTATATATTGATATGTCCGCATTATAGAATATTATTATAGATATTTACTGTTCATATAGTTCGTGAACATGCTCAAAAGTTGTGTAAGTATTATCAAAAGTTGTGTTTATCTCTGTTTATTTGCCTCTGAAGAATTTAAAGAATTTGTGAACTTCATTTCAATATTTTTCAAGAAATTCGTTTCGCAACTTTGATTACCAAAGGGAGCCTCGAGAAAGGAAGCGTGAACATGCTAGGCACGTAAACCAGTCATAAACAAGTAAAGCTGTGTTTTTAATTCTCCAAGTTGAGTTTCAGTTCTTTAATTCCTATATTGTAACTTCTAATGTTTCATGAAAGTTCGAAAGAAGCTATGTAGTTGAAAGATTTGGAATTTGAAGAAAACAAGGAATTTTATAATGAAATAGTTTAAATTGAGTTTACAAACAACATTGACTCTTGCAATAAATTACACTGTACTCAACCTGAACATGCTATTTAAGGCATACTTCGAATAGAATCATTTCCAAGATTAAACCTGAATATAAGGCATAGACTTTGCTAGGTATTTTGTTAGTTATTTCTATCAAGAATGGTTTGTCCATTAAAATATTAAATGGCACTTATGTGCCCTACTTAAATATTTACAACATGTAAGACAGCCTTCAATCACAACTGTGCTCGTTATTACAAAACATACGAGGGTTGTCTGGAAAGTTCTTAAACTTTCTGAGTATAAAATTGTTTTCATTTAGCTAGAAACTACTTAATTTTGTCATATTTGCTGAACCAGAATGGAAAGATGGCACCCACTTGCAATTACTTTAAATTCTAGATACTGGCACAAATGTTAAAACGTCGTTTTGTAGTTTTACATTTATAAAGTAGTTGTTACTCTTTCCTAGATATCAAGAGGAAGAAAACATGTTTATTGAAGTTCCTAGTAGAATCATGTATATAAAGTACATGTACCACCTACAAATTAATATTTTCAGATTATTATTATTATGTAAGATGTACATTTACTCCAATAAACCAACTATTTTACGTATGAAAACTTAATATTAAATTTTGTAAAAAAAAAATATTCCAACAGCATGCATTATTGCCAATATAGATTATATATTTTAAAAAATATATACTAATTATAGTTATAGAGAGAAACTTGCTGTACTACTTTAGTTCAGATCATTGATAACACGTTGGAAGTTAAATGAGAGATCGGTCTATTTTCGGCAACAGCTTGAATGTAAGTTACAAACCATTTTTTTTAAATAAAATAATAATACACTCATATAAAAATAAATTAATTTACATTACTCAATATGTAATGGTTCTTCGCAACCAAGATTTATAATTCCTATTATCTATTTTAGAATATCTTACTCATCAATCTGTCCACCTTTTAACACTGACCGATCCTTAGATTTATATCTCTTCAATAATATTTCCGAATATAAAACGAAATTACTTGAAACTATAGCACATGTTCATGAAGAATAAAGTTAGTATTTTTTTTCTATTTTTATTTCATAGCTGCCTTAATTGAGGGAACCATCTTTTGTATGCATGGTGGACTCTCTCCAGAGCTTCTCGACTTAAATCAGGTAAGTAATTTATCTGTATTGGTATAAAGGTTAAATTCCAGATTTAATGTGTCTGACTTACTTCACTCTTTTTCTTAAATGCAATGAACCTATCTACATTATCTACGTCACTCCTTGAAGATTTTAAAAATATTTCTATACTGGACATCACTTTCAGATAAAATGTCATATGATTTTTCCTTTATATTCAATGTCATGCCTAAAAGAATTCAAATTAAATTTTACGGGGTTTGTTTTACATCGAGATTATCCAAGTGAAAAGTGGACACATAGTAGCACACCGAAATGAAAACTCTGGAATAAATTAACTCTAATTACAAATTGAATTGAAGCACATGTAGTCATTGAATACATGTAAGAACAGAAGAATTGAACTGAAAACATATTTTTATTATCTTATGTAGAAATTAGTTCCTTACGGCCTGAATACACGACGAAAATCCTCAATTGTTTGAAGCTTAGAGGAACTTTTTGTTCTATAATGTTTACAATGGTGGATCGAGGTTCTGCAAGAATGTTGGTCTAAGGCGTAGTCATTATTGCCTTGGGCTCTCAGGATACTTGGATTTTCAATGTCGATCAAATGTGTCCCAATGTCGATGAGCAACATCATTTTGACCACGTTTGTAAAACACGTCGAAAACTCTGAAGCCAGAATAGCTGGCACAATGCAAAGTGGAAGCCAATGCACAGAATACACTAAAAAAACTGACCCAAATCTCAAAACTTAAGGTGAGAAAGTTTCAGCCCATTAAATTCATTTTATCTTATCTTAAGGTCAATGCCCATTCTTCCCTTCTCCGTTCTCGCTCTTCAATTTTAGAGCCCATCTGGTGGTGAAACCCCAAACTACTATGAGAGGTGGCTGTAGAGGCAAGTTCGAATAACTTTAGCAGTAGTGTTGTCAGGTAGAGGGAAATTTCCCGGAAAACGGGAAAATTCGGATCACAAGAAAGGGAAAAGGGGAAAAAATATTAAAAATCGGGAAATTTTGTTCAATCTTTGTTTGCACTTTTTGTTTCAATTTCCAGTCATTTTTCAAGAAAACTTAGACTCCGAGAAATTTTTACAAAAATCGGGAAATTTGTTCAGATTTTTATTGAAATAATGCGCCAGGAACCTGACAACACTGTTTAGCAGACAAAAAGACACACACTCTTTGAATGGATGCAGGTCTTACGTTAGAGACTTTCCGCTAAGAGTTGAGAGTCACTCATCAAGCAGGTTTTTGTATATATATATATATATATATATAAAAATCACAGCCATATTCAATCCACTAGTGGATGAGGCCTCTCCCCGAAGGGAGGAGTTGGTCTACTGCTTCCACGCTGACCAGACGGGTTGGGAGAGGAGAGCCGAAGCTCTCACTGTGATCGCCACTGTCTTTTATTCACAGATATATATATATATATATATATATATATATATATATATATATATATATGTGTGTGTGTGTGTGTGTGTGTGTGTGTGTGTGTGTGTGTGTGTGTCTCTCTCTCTTCTGCTAAACCATGCGAGCTGCATAAACCTAGGAGGATAGAATAGAAGCTGCAAATTTGTATAGTTTGCGTAGTGAGAAGGTAAAACCAGAAAAGCAAATGGAAAATGCCACTCTTGTGGTCTGCAGTCATGTTGTTGCCCAAAACAATCAAGCCATCGTATAGTGATATGGAAATGAGATTAGAAATTTTGATTATTGGAAAACATATCACGATAGGTAAAAATGGTAAATTGTAGTTCTCGTGTCTGTTCAAAAAGAAACGAGTTGAAACTACCTGGGATTTCGTTTCATAGATAAGAAATAAATATTTTTAGGTGTACTTCATTGATCGTATTTCTGTCACGCAACCTTGTCCAATATACGGGTTCAATGTTTATAAATATAATAGTGCTTAAGAGAGACTATTTTCTTTCATGATTAATGTTATTCGGATGACAAGTAATCCTTTCTTTCTCTAGAATTCGAAAGCGTTACTTCTTCTAAGGATTATTTGAAATTTTCAAATTGACCCCAGGCACTAAGGCGAGGGCCTAGGGGGCTATTAAATATTATTCTCATCCATTTTTACCTCAGATCATAGTTTACCCATTTACCTTATGATGCTGGACTTTTGACCCCAAGGGTACTATGATGGAAGCCTTGAACTAACTTTTTTTTCGGAATTGAAAACTACGTTTGAAACTATGGAAATCTTATTCTCATCTATTTTACTCCATAAATAAGACTTTACTATATATATATATATATATGAAAGTGAACGCCCAAGTGAACCAGTTATACCATAAGATATCGCAGAACTGATAAAGGTGTTGTTGATCAGTTCAGTGATTTTCCGTGATGTGGCCTCAAAGCTGTGGCCAAAAACTCGTCGTCACATAGAATACAACTATGTTATTGAATTTATTTAGCACTTTAGTCACCTAAGGCTCGGAAAGCGATACAAGAGGGATCAAAGATGTGGAAAGACAGCGGCCCTGGTCTTACAGAAGATATCACCCCAGCATTCACCTGGTAGACCTGAGGAACACAAGGGAAAATCTGTCAGAATGGCCAGCCGGGGTATGGTTCGTGCCCACGCTCGACCTAACCAGTGCCACTTGGTAAGAACACAACTATGCTGTGGAAAGGGGACTGACATAGGGTTGCCAGACGTTCCGGTTTTCAATGAAAGAATTAATTGTCCCGGAAAATGCTTTCGGGGCGCCGGTTTGTTCCTTTTTTGTTTTAGTTTTTTGTGAGTGAATTCATCCTTAGTGTTCCAGAGCCTAATGCTAACGTCTAAAGTGTATTTTCCGTCACGAATGTACAATGGGGAGAGAAACGAAATCATCTGTACGTGTCAAAAATTTAACGCAGCTCCTAGTGCTCAGAAATCTCTGAAACAAAAAATGTTCATACCAAGGAACATGTGCGGAATCACATGGTGATGCTTCTGAGAGCATGGGCGTCTCAAATAGCTCTACAGAGATCAACTTAAAAATTTTGAACTGAAACAGGGATGAATTTTGCTCCCGTTGAAACAAGCGCTAAGTTTTAAACAACTTTTAAAGGAAACTCTTTTCGTTCGCTCAAACAAATTTTAAGCTACAAGACCAAATCGCTAGTAAAAATTAACATGGTGTCTAGTTGTGGGAATTTATCGGATTCTGTAACTCAAACGAAACAGTAAATAAATGTTCGAAACTATAGTGAATTACTAAATTGGATATATGGAATCAAACGGTGAAATTTTCCAAAACAGAGGCTACCAGGAATACTGTTACGGCAGGGAACATCTTCAAAATTTTAAATAGATACAATGTTTGATTTGCTTACTTTGAAACAATCATAAAATTTTGAGAAACTTTCAGATGAAACATTGTTTAATATCTCGTAACGTTTAGCAATTACAAGAGTTAATTGGTAGGTCAAAAGTTAACTTACAGATTAGCTTTTGTAACTTTAATTATTTAAAAATGTTTTCTCGGAAGATAGTTCATAACTTTACATCTGTTTCAAAAAAAGTAAAATCAACCATTATTTCTATTGAGAACTACCTGATATGACCGCCCGTTGGTGCGGGATGAATAACATTTTGCACTTTCATTTATTGCTTTTAAAAATTTTCACTGAAATTTATTTCACTTTCTATCACTTTCACTAAACGATTTCCAAAAGTATAGTGACGCATGCATCTCGCCATCGCCTGTATATACTCTTCTGAGATGGAACGAATTCCCACCACAACAGGGGAACGCAACATTCGAGAATGTGCCAGAAGATCCTGGATCTCCGTTTCCGGTCTAGAACATTCTAGAGCACTCCTGAACATTCTGGAACATTCTCGAACCTTCTGGAAGATCCTATAACATTCTGGAACTTTCTCGAACCTTCTGGAAGATTCTATAACATTCTGGAACATTTTACAACATTCTCGAACATTCTAGTTATGTCTGAAACATTCTAGAACATTCAGGAATATTATGTCCAGTCTCAACCACTTCGGCACTCCATTCCCAGCTGCTTCACCAACTTCCCATAAGAAGTCCATTGGTGCGATGCCCTCTTTTGACACCCATATTTCCGAACCTAAACCCCGCAGTTCCAATTGTAATTTGCTACCCTAAAATCATTTAACCACATTAAAATTTGATTACTATATAATTAATTAGTTTCTTCACTGGAGTTCGTACCACCTTTCACGTCGTCACCCTACTCACTAGGCCATCGAGATAACTAATCGCAAAGATTGCAAATGTCAATATGAAACAATAATATTGATATAAAAACAAAAAAATGTCTTTGATGTTGAGCCAATATTATTTCTTATCAAACCCATAAAAAATATACCAATAATATACAATTATTTGCTTGAAGCAACAACTGAAGGGTGGAATAGAAAAAAGTGCTGTTGGTGCTATTCACAAAAAATTTTGAACAACGGATTTCTTTCATTACTCTTATTCCCGATTTTCTCAGCAAACGTTAATAAGACCTTCTCCACTACAATCTACAAATAATACTAATGAAGAGAAACTTCTATGTCTGAAATACATAGCACAAGAGAAACAAAGGCGATAAGATTGAAGAATGGCAACCACTGCTAGCTACGAAAAAAATACGATAACGATACAGCAGTGGGTGAAAAAAGCCGCTGAGTGATGATCTCTGTTCAGTCAACTGTGAAGAATCAAGTGGCACCTGAAGATCAAAGGCTCACTTGAAAAAAAGATAGACAGACTTTTTCTTCCTTATTCCCTGGAGGCTTGCTCAGTGTCAGAAGAAATTGTCAGTCAATTTTAGTAAGCTAAAAATAGAAAGATGGTTATCATTTGTTTTCAAGGTAGCCTATAACTTCCATCCAGTCCAACAGGTTATCCCCATAGTTCATAAGAGAGCACTAACCCACCTGTTTACCTTCTGTTGACCGAAAATAGGGGGTCAAGATTTTTTTCTTCTGATTTTCCGAAGTGCTTACACCTTGAGAAAGGCTTCCCTATATACATGTTAAGTGAATAATTAGAATCATTGTCATTTTAGGTCTACATTTCTTCAGAACGCTACCTAATGTCTTTCCAATATATATCCCTATTTGAGAAGTTTCGTCGCTCTTAGATCAAAACAGGTGGCTCTTTCGTCATTTTCCTGACAGTTTTGATCCAAGAGCGGCAAGGCTTTGTAAACAGACACATGTTATGAATACCTAGGAAAAGAAACGGGCCGAATTTCGATCTTCTCCACTGAGCATTGTTGGGAGGGCTCCATTGTTGAAGATTGCATTCCAGATAAGTGAAGATAGAACCAACAGTTTTGATCCAAGAGCGGCAAGACTTTACAAACAGACACACGTTATGAATACCTAGGGAAAGGTAAGGGCCCAATTTTGATTTTCTCCATTGGGCATTATTGAGAGGGCTCCATTGTTGAAGATTGCACTCCAGATAAGTGAAGATAGAACCAACAGTTTTTGATCCAAGATCGGCAAGACTTTATAAACAAACACATGTTATGAATACCTAGGAAAATGTACCAGCCTAATTTCGATCTTCTCCACTGAGCATTGTTGGGATGGCTCCATTATTGAAAATTGCATTCCTGATAAATGAAGACAGAACTAACAGTTTTGATCCAAGAGCGACAAGACTTTGTGATCAGACACATGTTATGAATACTGTTGATTCAATCTTTATTTATCTGAAGTGCAATCTTCAACAATGGAGCCCTACCAACAATGCCCAACGGAGAAGATCTAAATTCGGCCCGTACCTTTTCTTAGGTGTTCATATTATGCTTCTACCTGCCAAGTTTCGCAGCTCTGCCTTAGAAATTGTTGGAGATATTTATCTTTGAGTTTTGGCATTTAATTATATGGGCTATTACAGCATCATCTAGCGTCAGAGATTTAAAATATTTCTGAGTACTAATTTACCTTAAGTTGAGAAAATAGCATCGAGGTCATGCATATTTGAAAGCAGAATGATAGAAATATCCAAAACTACCTGCAGTAAAAAAAAGATGAACTATACGTTAGACGGTCGTAACGCAGTTTGGTTTGAGAATTTTGTATTTTGTAATCGTTATTCGTAACGAGTGCAATTTTACTGCCAGTCTTAAAACCACGTGCTCATTTCTTTTGGACGAAAATATTTTTTATTTGTTCCTTACATCAACTACACATATATGTGTCTAACATTAGTTAGGACATTGTTGTTAAATTTTAATGTTACGTAATCTGAGAAGGGAGTAAAATCTTCTAAACTGAAGATGCGTTAAATGTTCTCGTTGTGTTATCAAGTTAGTTCCACGTCGTTCCGTCAAGTATCATTCTTCATAGTTCAGTTCAATTGTGTAACTTATAGAAATTACAAGCAATTCTTGCTCACAGTACCTCCTTTTCGAAAAATACCCTTTTAAAGTAGCAACTGTAGTTTTCTTGTTGTAACGCTCATTTTGTGGATTCGCTCCCCAGCGATGTAAAGTGTTTAGTTTTCTATTGCAATTATGAAATTGCGATCATCTGGGAAGCAAGGGTACATTTATTTTTTTTATTTGTGTCATCAGAGCCGCATAACGGCAAAATTCAGAACTTCAACTTTGAAGGACTGGTTGGCCTTAAGCCACCATTCTGGATTTTGACGAAGTAGGTGAAAGATGTTAAAGTAGGCGATGCAGGTTTAACTAGGCGAAGCAGGTGGATTGCATCGTACTTATTAAGAATTACGTATTGTCAAATTTGGTGTACCCTCATGAACGTAGGATTACTGCTACGAAGTGTGTCCATATATCCTGAGATACCGATATGTCTATTATTGATTTGCTTCAGTTCGTATTTGAATCGAAAGCAGGACGATTTGAAATTCGCCGATATTAAAGGTGAGTTTGTTGCAAGTAGGAATTCTAGTAACGTCGACTTATATTTCAAGTATGGAATTTTGATCATTCGAGCGTGTCTTACAAAGAGTATTCTTCAAGTAATTATATCATAATGTTCGTTTGGGAACACCCTGCTGTTCTATGGGAAGTATAGGTAGAGACTAGGATACACGGGAATGTGGTCTTTGCCCATTGCCAGTTTTATTATGAAAATAATATAAGTCCTTTACGTTACTAAAAACAGTGTCCCGTGCTAGAGTAATTTTACAAATTTGAAGAGTTATATTACAACTCTTATGGCTTCTTCTTCCTGGGTGTGGGGCTCGTAGAAGAGAGCAGGATAGATGTTGCACCAGTCCGACAGCAACTGAGTGCAGGAAGGACGACACCAGTCCAACAGCAACTGAATGTCAGGTTATTTGTGCCAGTCCGTCAGTAACTGAGCACAGGGTCAATTAGGTAGGTCACCTGTCCGACAGCAACAGAGCGAGCAGGTTGGGAATCGCACACGAGTCCGACTGTAACTGAGTGTGCAGGTTAAAGGAGTGTACCAGTCCGACTGCAACTGAGTACTAGGAAAGAGGAGAGAAGTGATCACCCGCGGAAGTGATAATTTGATTTGGTGCATCGGTCTTTTATAGACCTAATTTTGCTGATGGCGCCAACTCCTCCTCCAAGTCGGTGGCAGCTTCATCAGTGGCTTCTTGACGAAACTGAAGTTATCGTCTGCACTGTTTATGTTTTCACTTGTTTGTTTATGTTGTCACACTCGTATTACACACGTAGTACACACCACTATCATGTTTGTGTTTTGATTACAAGCGCGTGGAACGTTACAATATTCAGAGTAATCCAGAAAAGTTTGACGAGTTCTTGTACGCTAGAAAGTGTAGTACGGGGTAATTACAAATTTAGGTGCGTGTGTTTTTTGGGAACTGACATTTTAATTTTCTTACGTGGATATTTAGTGAGATAAATTTTATAAAGTTTATTTCTGTATTGTATTAGCAAACTAGGAAAGTTGATCGCTATGTAAGTAAATATTTCGTCAAGTACATTTCTAGTGAATTGAGTAGATTGACAGTTCATGTTAGTGAGACCACGTGGAAGATCAGGTCTCTGTAGCTATTTGTCAGTATATTTCACGAATATAACTTTGTAGTTTTTCGTTTGATATTGGCAATACATATTTTACTTCTGGATATAGTTTTCATTACGATTTGATGAAGTTTAACGAGACCGGCGTGACCGTATTTGGACCTACGTCGAGAACTTGTGTTTGTGCTACCGAGGTCCGCCATTTCGTGATTAGATTTCTGACACGGTTGATTAATTGTCTCTGTATGTTTTCTTCCAAGCGGGATTTGTCTGACGAATACATGGATACAATTCTAGGCAGGCATTCCTGGAGGAAAGTAAACATTTGATTAATTTGTGGAAAGTTCAATTTGTTGGAAAGATTCCAACATTATATATATATATTTCTTTGAGATTGATATATACGTCGAAATGTATGATAAGGTATTTTTCTATATATTCAAATTTGTGTTACTGAATAGTCTACGTGTTGAATCTAAATCTGAAGAAGAGAGATTATTTTGTTCCGATTTTCGGAACTGTTGTAAATATCTGTATACCAAATTTTTATTGTTCATTACATATTTTATGCAAATTAATTTATGGATTTCAATTCAGTGTTATTGATATACTGTATATACCTTTACCTCTAGCGAGAGCAAATTATTGTGGGGTATGGCCTACGGGTCCCGCCTAGGTGACAACTCACTAGATTTGTTGTGTGATGCTTTCTGTATACTTGATGGTGAGGACTTGTTCGCAAGAAATCCTTGAATACAGAAGGTGTCATCCAGCGGAGGTGCGAATCGAAGGAGGGTTTGTTAAATTGTGCTTACGTCATTTCTAGTTAAGTAATTGTAGATAATTTTAAATAACAGTAAAAAATTTCCTCTAGAGATATGGAATTCAAATGCAGCGGAAGAACTCCCTATTAAGTTCTACAAGATATAAAAAAACAAAGAGAATAAAAAGCAAGTTTCATAAAACCTTCGTCAAGTCGCCTAGGAATTTCTACTGGGCCGATTTTTTAATATTTCTGTTTCAAAATGTTTGTAATTACGCCTATGTATGTTATCAAGCATTCGCATCCTCTCCTTCTCATCAACTTTGAGTAAAGTAGAATCACAATTTCCTTTCTATGTATTTCTTGTGGGAGTAATTTTTAAAAACGTTTGTCCAGTTATCCAACAATTTCTACTGGACCGATTTTCATGAATATTTTTAAAGGTTCGTATTTATCCTTAGATACGTCATCAAGTTTCCGACCGCAAAGGTACTCCTGGTAACCGAGTTGTTAGTGTTGCCAACCAATTTTTGAAATTCAATTTCTCAATTGCTTGCACACGGTTTGACGTAACCGCACCGAATATACATTAGTTGACATATTAGAACAAATGTTTACCGCTTCCCAAGCCCCAGTCGTCAGTGTTTCCAACTTATTTAAAACTTCAAATTATAGAAATGTATTTAATTTTTTACTACACGCGCCTATTGATTTAGACAAAATTTTGCGTACATTTGGTACTGGACAAGTTATAGAAGTACTCCGGGCGACGCAGTTATCTGTGGTGGTAACCAATGACAAAAAAATCAATATTTCAAATTATTTCTTTATTATTGGACGTACCCGCACCAAACTTGGCCTTTAGATACTGGAACAGATCAGCTAGATACTCCGGGTGCCGCAATTATCAGTGTTCCCAACCAATATAAAAAAAATAATATTTCATATCCTTTCCATACAGTTAGATATATTCGCCACAAATGTATTATTTACATACTGGGACAGTTGATGGAGTTACTACGGACGCCGCAGTTGGCAGTGTTGCCAGCCAATTTAAAAATCCAACATTTGAAATTACTTCCATGCCGTTTTAAGTATCCGTAACAAACTTGCCATAAACAATATTTTACCCAATAGAAAAATACCCCAGTTACTAAGAAATTTAATTATCAGTGCTGCAAACTTATTTTAAAATTCAATTTTTCAAAATGGCTCTTATACAGTGTGATGAATTCGCACCAACGTTGTATGGAAATTAGTCGACACCACAGAATAGATACTCTGTTAGTCCTCATCCTCCAAAGACCCAAGTTGTCAGTGTTGCCAACCATTTTAAACAGTGTGAGCGAAGGCTGCGGAACTCAGCTAGTTATTATTTAAATCGGCAATATTATTACAAAATGTTTTTCTAATTCGGTGCTTTGATTTTGTGCTGCGCCTTTTGTGAAAATAAAGAAGTTGTAGTATAAAGAAGTAATAAACCTTCAATCTCATTGAAGATACATCGGAAATAACACTCAAAATATGAGTACAGCGTATGAGAGAAATGACGATCCTGTAATATTACTGACAGATTGCTGTTATTCGTTAGAATTTATGCTTATTTCTATGATATTACCTGTTTGTTGTAGTCTTAATTGTCCAGATAAGGGAAAGTGAGAAAACGAGTTCTCAAATTAATTGCCTGAGAAAATTACAGTTTGGATTAAAATTCAGCAACGAAATTTAAATGTCAGACTATATTTTGCATAGTCCGGATTATGATAGTCGACAAGTATTCCTTAGAATTTTAGAGAAGTTCTTTCTTTAAAACGAAGCAAGAACCAGGTCCTTGACTTTTGAAGGTAAATAAACATTCCTTTAACTTCCAGCGGAATTAAACAGATTTTAGAAGGAAACAATTACTTACTTTATCTCCTCTTTTTCAGCAAAATGTGGTCGTTTACTCACGCTGAACGACCTAGAAACCTAAATCTCATAATAAAAGTTAACTGTTGCGAAATAGTTCAGTGCAATACGGGAAACGTTGTTATTTCATCATGCTATTTTAACATTACTGGATCAACGATTCTCTTTTGTTCCGAAAGACATGTCACTGTAATCTATTATTTTATAGACTCTACATCTTTCAAGTATACACATGGATGTACATTAGAAATATTACTTGTAAAATATAATTCCATTTAAGAAGTACACAATAAAAAAATGCGTGTGTTAACATTTTTAGTGTCCCAGCATGACTACCACCTTGTGTTAAATCAACACAACACACTGTGACGATTTCGTTACTAGCAGGCAGAAAAAATGTTACGTCTGCAGCGAGCTTTGAACATGGGTTGCTGGGTTAGAAGTTCAGCAGCTTACAGTCTATGCTAAATCACCAGACAGAAAAAATACTAGATTCAAACGGAAAAGTATCAAAAATGTGTGCTGTACCCCAAACACAAACGAAGTTACTCGTAGTTCCGGTGGCTCAGTTGGTAGAGCGCTCACCTTTGGTTCTAGAGTTTGATGGATCAATCCCTGATCATGCAATGTGGGCTTTGTGATGGACAAACACGGTGTGCGTGGGTTTCTCGGAATACTCCCGTTTCCTCCCACTTTCTTCATTCCACCAATTCAACCCATCATCATCCATACGGTCTGAGCCGTAGTTGCCTAAAGGCCTTGAAAATAAATACAAATTCACTAACAAATTTACTCGCACGATTTAGATCATTGTTTAATCACTTTTCCATCATTCATTGAGAATATGTTTCATTTCTATGATAGCAAGTGGTCAAGATGACGACAGGCAAACACTTGATTCCTAATTAACACCGTGTGTTGTGTTGATTTAACAGAAAAAATGATAGCCAAACTCGGACACCGAAAAGTGTTGAATTAACACAGGCATTTTTTTACTGTGTATGAAGACATATAAACCGTTTCCATGAGACCTATTTTGTTTATGGTGTCACTTGCCTTTAAGTATAACTTCGATATCTATATTTCTATAGTTACCTTTGGCATGAACCTGATATAATTCATTTAAGGATAATACAAAAAGTTAATAAAAATTACAACAGCTGTGTTAGGTTTCTACAACTGGGAGTGTATAACAAGGTGACAATGAACTTGAGAATAGAGGGAGGGGGGCTTCATCTAAAATGTCATTAATACCCTTGTAGTTCATACATGTAAATGTATTGATTTTACTAATAAGGGCTCGCATCTTCCTCGACCCTGCTTTGGCGCTGTCCTTGCTTCATCGTCTGTTAAACTTGCGTTATATTATAGGTGGAGGCATAATATGTTCAGCAGAAATGTTCACTACTGATATACCTTTTCTCGAGTATACACTGATTCTTTCAGTATATGCCCAGCCCTTGTAGTCCAAGTGGAAACGACGCGGACTTTCAAATCCCGCCGCCGACCATCCTCACTGAAGTTTTCCAGGATTCCCCTCAGCTCCATCAGACGAAAGTCGCGATGATACATTAAGTCCGGATTCATCCAACCCTCGCCATCGTCTACCTAATCCATCCTGGCCTGAGCTAAGATGCCAAAAGGATATGAATATTTTTTTTTTAACTTTCAGTATATATTGATATATTGATGTATATTTTCTTCTTCACAACAAAAAGGAAATTACGAAGCTCTATGAAAATCGATTTTTCAAATCTCATTGAATTCTCTTGATGTAGGTATGCATAAACCACTTTTCTTAACGCTGTGAAATGAATTTAGAAAAAAGATGATACCCTAAATTGGTAATTCTAAAACATTTAAATTAATTAGTTACTCAGAGTTAATGTACTATTAATAAAATGCTACCAGAATTTGATAATTCTGTTTATAAGGCAAACCTCAGCTCTGAAATTTTGTAATCTGCGAACCGCGCCCCAAGGTTTGTTAATCTGCTCGATTTGTTGGTAGTTTTAGCACAGAATATAGGTACCTGGTTTCATATAGTCGTATAAGAAAATAAATAACAGTCTCCGTCTTTAATGTTTTCATGCTAAACAATCGAAACCCGATAATAAACGTATAAGAAAACAAATTACAAGAAGAGTTGTAATCGGCTACACTACAAAGAACTCTTCAAAACACTCTTAATGGAATAAAACATGTAGCCCTTTATTTCCTTCATTAAAACTACGTTTGAGGATTGTATACTTCTTCGCAATTGTCAGAACTCAGACATTCTTTGTATAAATTTACAGCTTTCACCATGCTCCTCCTCATGTTAATATTGAACCAAGTTGAAAAATATGACAGTAAGTTTTGTATATTTCATACTCATAGAAGTTTTTTTTTTCATGGATAAACTAATGTGTTTAATCATAGAAATTAACACTTTTCAAGAGGGTCATAGTCTACAAATATAGTTTTGACCAATTTGACACCTACCATTTAAGTTACTACATCCGAATGCAATAAAATAATATTTTAAGAACTTGAAGTTATCTTATTATTCGTAAATGTACAATGTTTACTTTCTTGGATGTTCCATTGCTTCTAAGGCTCAGCTACCTGCTTCCAAGCAATTCGACAGCTCTTGTTTCGTTTACAAGAAACGTTGTTATTTACCATACACAACATGGTAATATTTGTGAAGCGCAGATTTAAATAAACTCTTCCTATTCTAAAACTTTTAGAATAATACACAAAACAGATTCATTTCTCATTTGTACTAGGGAAAATTTAGTGCTTCTAGTTTCACTTTGATTCCGGTTGGAATAACTTTTCCCATTTCTTAAAACTGTAATTTGATTTTGCTTTAATATAAATGCATATAATCAAGTTTTAGCTTCTTTTTTGTTACATGCTTAGCAGGTAAAAATTTGGACCTGATTTTATAAGTTTTCAGTTACAACTGTTCAGCTTACTTAACATAGGTGAGGCTTTGGAAAAAATAAATATATTAGTATTTTAAAACTATCCCCAAGTTGAAAAATTATGTTTGAATAAAATCATGATGTGGCACTCACACAGTATACTCATTTTTCCTGTTATTACACCTTGTAAATTACGTAATACACTTTCAATATTTAAATGTATGTGATATAAAATTGAATTATAATGTGATAATACCATGAAGTACAATAATTTTCGCGTTCAAATTTTCTCTAGAACAGAAAATAAACATTTAATACGAAAGTTAGTTTTCATTTTGAAAGCAAAACACCGTCTTTGCTGTGTTGTTGATAAAAACATGCATAATATTCATTGTCTATCGACTATTTTTCATTGTATACATTTAGAAACAAACTCCACTGCTGTGAGAAAGTTGAAAACGTCTGTACGATTTTTCCTTACCCTTATCTACCGGTAATAACTGTACTTTGTATGCTTATGATTTATCTGCGTCATAAACAGTTGCAGACTTTGCATGAGAGTATCCAATTCATAAGACGATTCTTGGCTGTTTAATTCTGTTCTAAGACGTATTCCCCACAGTTCAAAGGGCAGCTTATTATTATTCTTCCTCTTTTACATTGTATTCAGTGTGCGTGCAAGACGTACAATTTGCAAAGCATTAAAATACGTATCTTCCTTCTTCATAAAATATTAATGAAGAATTTTGAAAGACTTTTCATGATGTTCTGATAATTGTCATTGCATGCAGGACTTCCGAACAAATATAGCAGGCGTAACAAAAAAGTATTAATAATTTAATAAATTTCATTATAATCGTTTATTGAATTGAATTAATTTAAAATCGATAGCTAAGGAGGAAACTTCCATTTACGGGCGGTATTTGAATCGATATTATAGAACACTGTATTTACCAAACGTTCGGTTTTGGGTTCACTCGTCCGGTTTCAAGTTCAAACCGGACGCCTAATGTCCGGTTTGAGAGGTGCTTCCTAAAAAGAGTATTTTCATTAAAGTTTAAATATAAAGTTCAAACTCTGAGTGAAGACTAACAATTCTAAAATTAGTAGTCCAAAAGCACGATTCGTAGCTTATTCTGGGTCTGGTGAAATAATTCTCAGTTCTGAATAATTGTATTTACTTACTTCTAAATTTTGTTGTGCAATTTTTGTTGTAATAGTATGCTTTGTAAGGGTTGTTATATTTCTAACTACTTCGGACCAAAATTATTTACTTGCACCCACCCACCCCCAATGGCTAATTATTTCTTTCTCACTTTGAGAACTGCGTTGTATTTATCATAATAGTGAATATTAATCTTTTTAATGTTTTACCCAAAATTTAATTTACGCAGATGTATTAAATACTCAATAGACACTAGATTGATAATGATGTATTAAAAGACAAATTATAATTATTAACCCTGTAAATAGTAATTTCAAGCCAATGTAAGTGTATTTCTTTATCTTGAATTGTTCAACTGTCTTTGGTACACAGTACATGATTTCGTACGGTAATTTGAGTCTGACATTTATAGTTGAAATATAACGTTTGCTTCATTTATTTTGCTACCAATAGTTAAGATGATTTAAACGACTTCAGTTAGTTGGGACTGAGGAAATAAAATTTCTTCACATTTTTTGTGAACTCGAAGCCCTGCCATAACTGATTTTCATAAGTCTCGTTAACCTTATTTTTTGCAAACCCTGCCCTGGATGAGTTTTCGCAAGTCTCCTTTTACGTACCCAGCTCTCATGGCCCAGCCAGGCGGTAGCATCGCAAACTTTAGATCGGCAGTGAGTAAGCACCAAAGTTCGAAGACCATGTCCGACCATCCGACTGAAGGTTTCCCTCAGTTTCACCAGGAAAACGCCGAGATGGGGTCTTAAGCATAGCCCTGGCCGCTACCTTCCTCATCTTCTTTCCTAGTCTATCCCGGCCTTAGCCAAAGTTGCCTAAGGCCATAAATGAATTCAATCCAATCCATTTTCCGTTACTTTTTACAGACAACACTGGATGAGTTGTTCAACTTCACATGTCGTTTTACACAAGTTGTATTTCAGATACAGTTCATCATCATCATATTCAGCCGTTTTCTATCCACTGCTGGGTGAAGGCCTCCCCCTTTTCTTTCCACATATCTCCATCTGCTACTATTCTCATCTATGTAGCTCCTAAAAAACGCTTGATTTAATCTACCCATCTTGCATTTGGACGTCATCTCGCGTCGTTTCTTTTCTCTAGGAATCCAATGTAGTACATTTTTCGCCATCTTCCATCTGCTCGTCTAGCTATGTGACCGGCCCATCTCCACCTCTTATTCTTCGCAGTCTTTATAACATCCTCTACCTTTGTTTATGCGCGAATCCATTCATTTGTCTTCCTGCCCCTTAGTTATTCCTGGCATGCATCTATCCATTGTTCTTCGTGTGACTCTTAATCTTTGAGTTGTTTGCGTATTCAGTGTTACAGTTTCACAGCCGTACATCATCACAAGTAAGACACACTGATTATAAATTTTACGCTTCAGACACATTGGTAGTTTTCTTTTGAAAATAAAGTGTATTCTTCCAAACGAGCTCAACGTCACTTTGCATCTTCTATTTGTTTCATTCGTCA
>JAGDQP010013711.1:35638-47098 GCA_022664845.1 Lepisma saccharinum
AATACGTCCGGGGTTTCTTTTCTACATAATTTTCATCTGAATTTTCATTTCATAGTTCTTCTTCGGAGTAGCACAATTCTCTGTAGAAATTTTCAAATATATTTTTCTTAATTTCCTCATTTCGTGTTACGGTCGCGTCTGCTTTTTTCTTAACTGCAATTATTTGCTTTTTCCCTATCATGAGCTGCTGTTTGGTTTTTTTTCAGATTCATGTTTTCCTAGATTGTATTTCTAACAAGATTTTCGTTGTATCTTCGTGCATCCTCTCTTGTTTTCTTCCTTGCGATTTTATTTATTTCTGTGTACTCAATCCTTTTTATGTAATTTTCCTTTTCTTTCATTTCCCTCCTTTTCTTCAACAAGAGTTTAGTTTCTTCTGAAATTTTGCTATCCTTTTTTTTATGCCTGTCATTTCCTTGGCTGTATCTCTTATTATCTCAGTCAGTATTTTATTTATTCTATTGATGTCTTCTTCATCCTCTAACTTTTCCAAGGCGCTAAATCTGTTACTTAGTGTATTTCTCTAGATTTTCCAGATTTAAAACTGCCGGTTATCCTTTGATGATCTTCTTTCTTTCAAGTGTAACATTTAGTTTCAGCTTATATCTCATCATCCTAAGATTTTGAAACTATTCAGAACAGACAAGTCTTGCAAAATGTCCCTGTTATTCGATAAAACGTAGTCTATTTCGTTTTTAGTCTCATTAGGGACTTTCCATGTCCACTTCATCTGGGGTGGCTTCTTGAAAATTGTATTGGAAATGAACAGTCTGTTAGCTTCTGAGAATTCCACTAACTTCTCTCCTCTCTTGTTTCTTTTGCCAAATCAAGTTTCCCACTTTCGTGTCACTGCTCTGCTTAGTTCCTACTTTCACATTGAAGTTCAGTCATAGTTGTCGGTTTACAAACTGGAACCAACAGGAATGTCAAGTTTTTTAAAAGGTCGGAGTTGTCAACTCTAAGTGGGTCAATCCCAGGGTTTGAGACCAACACTAAGCTTGATACACTATAATGATATTGGGGTGTAGTCCACCAGACTGAAGCCGGGATCTCCGTCAAAGGAAATCTTACTACTGCGTGAGCGGCAAGCGTTGATCGAGTTGCCAATCAACGGACGTGATTTTGGGATCTCAAATATTACTACATCAGGTCTCAAATTACGAGGGTGCCCAGTATTTGTGGAAATTGTGGGGGTTAAAAGCAAAACCTGCAATCTTCACTTTTTTGGAAAACCGAGACTTTGATCACATTGTATACATTATAGTGTCTAATAAGTGTAAATGAAGGTAAAGCCATAATTCTTTGTGCATTTTCTAGATTTATGCGAAGGAACCACAGCAAAAAAGTACCCATATTTACTACCTTAAAATTTCTTTTGGCTCTCCTCTAGCATTTGCTGGATTGAAAATTGCAGCTTCTGAAAATTATAATCCCCACAATTATATAATTAGACATTCTTTGCATAATATTTATTAGCAATAAGAATGACGAAACTTAAATTCAAACAAAATAGGAAAGTAAAAATATAATGTAATAAAAGAAACTTGAATTTTAAAACCAAGATAATTCCTAACCTTATCTAACCTAGTCTGTCTTATCTTACAACAGAATATTCTACGAGATGAAACAATTGGCAAAAATTTCTTGTTGATTCTCCAAAACCTTGATCTTATCAAGTTATTTTGTTCTAAGTTATCACATCAAGGTGTAAAACTTTTTCATGCCTGTTTATCATTTTATTAACTCGTTTTTATTAACTCGCTTTCTTGTCTTTCTGTTCCGTACAAAATATAACAAGAAAACAGAAAATCAACTCGATTTCTTGTCTGTCTGTTGGGTACAAATTTTGCAATCGCTTTTAAACTAACTTCCCGATGAGCTAGAGACTTGAAACTGTAAACATAGCTCAGAACTGAATAACAATGCAATATTAACTTATGACATTTTGAAAAAGTCGCCATCTTGGATCCAAAATGGCCGCCAAACCCGTTGTTGCATATAATACATAGCCTAAACTGCTGGGGATAGCGAAGTGAAATTTGGTACGAAGGTACATTATCCCTAGTAGGTTACAAAAATATCACCAAATTTCTCCAAAGACGCCATTTTCGATCCAACATGGCGGACACAAAAAATTGTTTTTTACACCGTTTGAGCTAGAGATGCGAAATTTGGCATAACGGTGTATAATAGCAAGTAGTTTAGGAAAATATTACATTTTGAAAAAGTCGCCATCTTGGATTCAAAATGACCTCCCAAATATTTTCCACATCATTCGAGCTAGAGAAATGAAATATTAAATGAAGGTGTACCATCATGAGTAAGTCACGATAATGTAGTAAAACGTTAAAAAAAATCTCCACCTTTAATCCAAAACGGCCGCCCAAAACACTTTTCAAACCACTGGATCTAGAGAAACGAAATTCGGTATAAAGGTGTGTGACAAAGAGTTGGTTACAAAAAAGAAAAAGGATTTTAAAAACACGATTTTTAAAGATGGACTAAAAAGTAAAAATTAATATATTGAATTAATCTTATGAATCGGAAAATAAACGCGTGGGTGCTCTTAGATATAATGATTTTATGATAAGTTAAGCAAGAGCACCTTGCCTTTACTTTTCGATTCATAAGATTAATTCAATTCATTATTTTTTTTAGTTTTTAGTCCATCTTTAAAAAGAGTGTTTTTTAAATCCTTTTTAAGTATTTTTTTTAGGTAGAGACACGTAAGCTAACGAATGGGTTCGTGCATTATGCCAAGAACGATCTTTCTAAGTTGTGTTGTAGTATGATATTGTTATATCCTTTCAGCAGAAAAAGGAATATTGGACATAGAATTCAAATATTGAAAACCAGTAATTAGTAAAGTAATAAGGAAAAGAAATTCTGAGCCTCTGTGTGTGTGGTGGTGGTGGGGAGTGAATGAAACAAAATTGATGTTCTTTTACGTCAATATGTGTTTGTGTAATCTGATAATGCATTGAACACTTGATAACATTATGAGGTATATTTACAAAGAATCTTAATTCTAAGAGGATTTTATATGAAGTGTTGAACAGGTAAAAATGTTGCGCATATTATGATGATTCCTTTTTCAGTTCTAATAAGTATGTTTTCTCGAATTTCTGTAGTTGTTTGCCATACGTAGGTGTCGTTGTTTCCACCTTTACATATGATCTGTTCATTGGCGATGATTTTATATTTCTGAAAATTCACGTACTTGTCATCTTCCTGTTTTTCGTCAGAGATGGACCAAACATATACTTAATTACATTTTTGCGGTTATTGACATGTCATTCTCAAGGGTAACATTATTATTGAACCTGAGAATTGCTGGGATTTATATTATGAAAAAGGTTGGATTCATACAAGGTTCTGAAGAGAGTTTTGTGAAGGAAAATTGCAACAATGAAATAAGTATTAGAAATCGGGTTTCTGCATTAGATATACATGCCAATTATATTAACAAAACATCCGAAAGTACGGTAGCTACTTACAAATTGTGAAGAGACGTTTTAATATGTATCATATTCAAAACAAGTAGGAAACTCGGGAACAAAATATGAAGAATGAATTACTTGTCTTTCGTAAGCGTTGGGTATAAATAAATTAAAGTGTATCACTGGGTTTGCAATGTGTAAAATGTTAACAAGAAACAGTAAATTTATAATTTATAAAGACGAATATTTTCTTATGTTGGACGTTTACTCATTTCTATAACAATACAACAGAATAGAAATAAGTACTGATCTAACCTCTCGTCCAGAGTTTAAAACATAAGTATGAATATAATATTTGACAGATTATATATGATGGAAAATGCGCAAAAAGAAATGTTTAAAGGAAGACATTTTAAAGCTTTGAATAAATGCAAAAACACAAAGATGCAGCTATTGTTCTGAATGAAAATCTTAGAGTTTGAATTATTCTAAATAAAGATAAGGAATGAATGTAACATAAACTTCCATTGAATCGTTAGTTGTTAAAAGGGGATATGTACCATTTAAAATACATAACACACAACCCTTTTAACAATGGCCGATTCAATTGTTATTCACGTCTACTGGATTGTTGAAGTTCTTATAAGCGATTTAATAACAAAATTTTCTCTCGTCTTCTTGGTGACGATATATCTCATTGACGCATGTGCAGCCTCGTCAGTTGTACTGAGTTGGTTGGAGCATAGAGTATAACAGTGTAGTTGGAGTTGGAGCATAGAGTAAGGCAATCTACTATAATATATCCATTGTTCTTGTTGACTATAGAGATGTTAAACCAAATCCACTTCAATCTACGAGATTGCACTGTTGGTCTAGTAGTCACAGTAATAGCGAAGAAGCTTGTTCAGTGGGTAAAGCATGCGCTGGCCAAGGAACTCATGGCTCATCAAGTAAACGTGTACAGCTTTCTCACTTGAAACAACACGAAAAATTTATGCACAAGTGTTTCTTTCAGAATATTTTATCCGGGGGTGCAGAATCAAGTCGTGGGGGGCCTCACGAAATGATAAATAATGTATATTGACTCTTAAGTGCTCAAGCAATAATGTTACTTGACAACATATCGTACTTCCTTAGTAACCTCAAAACAACATAGAACATATTTAGAGAATGTGCTTTTATATGCGTATTTCAGTATACGTATGAGTAATATAAGTTAACACTAATTATTTTGGGGGTGCGGTTGAAAACCTCCAGGGGGAAAATCCCCCCCTCCGAAAACATGCCTGGAAGAAACAGTGGATGTAAAGCAAAAATGGTAGTCCAGGGTAGATCTAAATACCTTATCTAAGAATACTTATTCATAACAATTATTCAATATTAGAAAGTTCAACTTTGACTAACAACAGTGTTAATCGTTGTTATTTTCTTGTAGAACACATCTTATAAGAATTAACACTTCGACGTTTAGTAGTAGCAGCAGTAGTGGTCATAGTATTAGTACCGATAGTAGTCAGTACCAATAGTAGTCAGATAGTAGTAACAGGATAGTAAATTCTAACAAGATGACTTCACATAACAAATGATATCAAGTATCAATTCGACTAGAATCGTAGTAAACATCACTTGACACATCACTCATATGCTCTTGCTTGACTAACAATGTTCTATTTAATCCTGAAGTGCTCTTCATTGTCATCAGTGTTCCTATAATTCTCTAAATCAATCTTCCTTTCATTGTAGTATATAAACAATTTCATAAATGAGAGTATATCAATTCGTACATACATATCAACCTTATCCCGTTGATATCTTGCAGTAGGCAGCAACTAATGCTTTCGAATGCTTTCCTAATACTTGACCGACCCCGTTTTTTTTTTGTTTGTTTTTTGTTGTTGTTTTTTTAAAAGAAACCTGTGTTTTAAGTTACCAGTAGGATATAAGGAATTTTGGGAGAAAATGGAATCAATCTTTCTGCAAATTTCCACCTTACTTAGGATTTCAGACTTTTATGCAAATCTGCATCTTAACCTGGTATTTTTGGAACCTGGACCTCTATTATAAAAATAATGGATTTTTAGATTTAAAGGTCACTCATGACTTACTTTCTGCGTGAATTTTGTATGGATATTTTAGGTCCAATTAGATCCAAAAATGCTCCATTGGTTCACAGAGTTTTTCACAATGACACTTGGGAATTCATATTACACAGCAGATACAAAATAAACTTTCGTTAACAAAATTATACATGAAAATAAATGAACAGTCTCAAGGCTATGGAGCACTTTCAAAAGAGTTTGCCTCTTGATAAATTTACCTTACGCGTTTTCAAGAAGTTATTTAAAGAACAACTTAATATTGATTTAATATGATAAAATAAATCTTATATTTCTCAGAAATACATTTAAGGGTTAACTATATTGTGTTTGTGCTAAACAATGAACTACATGTATTGCATTGCATCAATTTTATGTTCAACTTTGCACTAATTTTATATTACATATGAATCTTATGTACGTTGAAAAAATGATACTTAGCATTGTAACAATCTATGGAAGTGTATATAAGACAATGGAATATGCTTAGAAATCAGTTCTTTTCTGGCTCTTGCTGTGACGAGACTCTCAATAATATACGTGAAAGCTTCGTCCTAACCTTTCATTAATTTCCTTTATCGTCCTTTTGCTTCTCTGGAGACGTTTTCGTTATAATATATTTATAGATCTTTGAATATCGTGACCACATTACGCAGCAAGCCAAATGCTGACCCCAACGGCGGTCCGACCAACTATCGGCAGTAGTCGAAATATAGTTGGAGGAAGGTTGGCGCGATCCATAAGTGGCGTTTGGTCGTCGGGCCATTTCCGAGCCGCCGCGCCGTCGGGGTTGCCAGAGCGGCGTAACCCTGCCCAGCACCCGCCCGAAGACGTCGCCTCATTCTCGTTTTTTTCAAAGCCCGAAGTCAGACCGACGTCGCCTGGCCTGCTGGGTATCATATTAAGAGCTCCTTGAATAAAATATATGTTGATTGTTGAACTGTCAGTCAATATATGAATTCCTTCTTCGAATATCGGGAGCAGTATATTTTATTGCTGTGCACAAATCCCACTTCAGCCGAAAGCCCTGAAAGACCCTCTGACGCAGTACTCAGAAAAAATAAATTGATTACCGTTAGTCAATGCAGAACAACCAAATCTTTGGTTTTCTACATTGTATGGAGAATCCATATTGTAATTTTAAAATTTATGGACTGAAATAAATTCTAGTACATCCCTTTAGATATCCAAACTTTAGTATATTAAAATAATTAAACTTTAAATTCCAACTGGCAGATTAATTGGCATATAATTTTTGCTGATCGTTTCTGTTTTTTAAATCGTCAGTTGGAATGTTTGAATATTTTAGAATGGTAAAGCTTGAAAATTTAAATGGATGTACTTGAAGTATTTTCATATCTTATAATTGAAGTAGGGGTTCTCTACCTAATGTTGAAAACCAAACATTTGGTTTGTTCTGCATTGGGTAACGGTAACCATTTTTTTTCTTTGAATTTTATTTATGGCCTTTAGGTATATAAGACTCAGGCCGATTTTTTCTATGTAGCACAACTAAAAAGGCAAAAGAAGTTAATTTTTAGCCATTTCTGTAGGATAGCGCCTAGGTACGTATTATAAATCTCAGTCACACCACTCGAGACATCTACGCATCATTATTCAGTATGTATGAGAAACATACGATTTTTTTAAAAAGATTTTTACGTAATATAAGAAGACAAAATCTCTCTCCCTCTCTCTCGTTTCCTTTCAAATTATTTTTGCTTCATAATTTTAATAACGATTGGCGTGATGTCGATCGTAGCGTGATATTAAATGTAAATTGTTCAGGGCAACTGCATGAAAAGTAACGTGGTCGAGATTTATGTGTCCTACTTGAAAGGTAAACCAAGAGCAGCATGAAAACAAAAATAATATGGAGCAATGGTTATGAATAACGTATTTAGTCGTTGCTACAGCGAAGAATGAAAAATCAAGCTACTCAAGTTAGTCTTTGCTAACAATAACGGAGATATTTGAAAATATAAAACACAAGGTTTCAGTTTTATATTTGACATTAATAAGAAATTTACATTAGTATTATTATTTTGTAATAAAATCGAATTTGTACAAAGATGATCTATTTCAAATTTAAATTACCATATTTTCCATATAACTATTATTGATGTAATTATTTTAACACCGAGAAGTTAAAACATAGACGAAGTCATTATGACAAAATGTTCTTAGAGGAAATCTTGACTAATGATATTCAAAGTAAGTATTTTATTGAAAGGTTGAATTTTGTTGTTCAATAATACAAAACAAGATATTTTAAGTTAATACACCGGCTAATAAAAATGAAATTTTACTTAAACGTCTCATTGGCCATTATAATCATTAATGTATATTTACTGTTGTTATGTAATTAGCTAAGTGAAATTAGGTATTGATTGAATTTTTCAGTTATAAAGTATAAATTTAGCATTCAATGTATAAAAATGTTTGTCTTGAATTCGAGACCAAGACCGAGACCGAGACTAAAGTCCAAAAATCGAGACGAGACTGAGAGATATGCATCGAGACTTACTCAAGACGAGACTAAGACCGAGGCATACCTTGAGACTCGAGACGAGACCGAGACTTGTCACTCGAGACTCTCGTCTTGATCGAGACTATAAGCTTTATTTTCATGAATGTTGATAATATTAATTTAATGCTTTTCTTGATGTTTCATGTTAGAAGTTTCGTTACAATTAGTTTCATTCTAACAAATTTTATTTAGCATGTTATATTGTAGTTTAAAAATATTACTATAAGTCATATAAGTAGTCAAGTTACCAATGCCAAACTGTTTTCTTTTGCCTTTCAAGAATAATACAAAATTGTTGGAGATTAATTCGGGGACGGATAAACATAGACATTTATTTTCTTCGGCGAAGTTTGATTCCCAATCTTTCTCTCTATTATTAGTCTTTTTTGTTGATACTCTCCCATTTATATCAGTCTCTGCTAGACTAATCCCGTAAACCATACATCAAGAAGTCAAACTGTCTAAATTGTAATATAGATCTTTTCTTACACCATTTGCTTAATATATTTTTAGAAAATGGAAAGATTATTGTAATACTAACCGGTACCTTAGAAAAGAAGGAGACAATCTAACGTTCTTTACGTATATGGAAACAAGTAAGTCCGAGCTTAGTAGTGGAATACACCAAAGTCACTAATTATCTTCGTAACCCTGGTAGTTCGTGATTTGAAAGTTGTCGACAGACAGACAGCGATTGAATGAAGCTTCCCAGCACTTTTTGCTGATGTCTAAATGTTGTATAAAATTTCCTTGTAGGAACTTCTTAGTTTATGCAGAGGAAATTCTGCACAACTATAACGTAAATATATTTGTACATTCGATAAAAAACAGTACAGTTTTTATAAAATCAAGTGAGGCGAAGAGATCGTCAAATTTGGATTATCTATATGTCATTGGTGAAATTTCGCCGAGATCTCTCGAACCACAAGTCAACCACCTTCGTAGCCCTAGTAGTCCCTGAGTCGAAAGTTGTCGATAGACGGTTCGGTAAATGCTATTTTCAATTTATTTGTATTTGATTGTTTGATTATTTCCTTGTACAAAAGTTTACAATAAGTAAAATTTTGTTTGCGTGCTGTACACTGTTAAATATTTTGTTAACGTTGCTAGGAATTCTCAGGTAATTTTCGCAGAAATATTAGTATTTTATGTTGATTCACTGTAATGGAGACTCAGAGACTTTTCGTATGATTATCTGGATATTTTTCGTTTTCAGTTCTACACATGCCCAGAATGAGAAAACTGTTTCTTATCGAAGCTGTGCATGCAATGTTGATCAAGAGTTTGTTCCCGCCATTTTTTAGTTCTTCTTTTGGTAGAAATTGGAAATATATTGAGTGAATGGGAATTTCGAACTCTAATTGACAATTTAAAAAAATATAAAAATTTGGCGTAAGTCGTGAGATCAACTTAGTTTGTGTCTTCGGGACTCAGGCAACATGTAGTTTTAATACTCCAGACTGTTTTCGTTCAACTGGAAATTTAGGGAGGTCAGTACGACGCTGGATTCTGGAAGGTGTCGGCCAGGGCCCATGTTGAAGGTACCGTGAAGGTTAGGTGCTGTCATGTATCTTTGCACATTTTTGTTCTCATTTATTCCGTGCTCGACGACGACGTCTTATTCAGTCACTCACTAAAACAATCAAAAAAGTGGTAGGTCGTGTCTGACCGCTGATTCGAACACTCTTTCTCTCCCCTCCCCCTTTTTTTATTTTGTTCTCTGAACAATGTTTTACATATGAAAATACGGTGCTGAGGTTATAATTTGTGGCTTGAAAAGGAAACAACCATTTCAATGGATGTGAGAATTCCTGTTTTAGGTATATTTTTTTTTCAAATTTGAACTTCAACTTGCTTAAGTTAACATTAAGAATCTATCTATTACTAACCTGTATGAAGAATAGAGTACAAAAAGTACTCCACTGAAAAAGAGTAAACCGGTACAAAAGTGTATACCCTGAGAAAGAGTCCTAAATGCACTCTTCATCTCCGATTCTCTTTTCTACCGGAATGTCGTTCATCTTAAGGACTGTTCGTATAGCGCCTTCTCCTTTCCTTGTCACCAATTTGCTTCCTTCAGTAAGGATACATTGAGTGCATCCTTCGCGCCCTTGACTGCGCTGTGTAGCGTTCAATTGTTTCATTTGTAAACTAGCGCCACATATGAATTGACGCATGAAAAAGCCAATCGTCACGCCTAAAAACGAGGAAGCAGGGGGAAGTGATCTCGCGTCGAAACCGCTGGTGTGGGAAGGGTAATCCCGCGTGATTAGCATCTTGTCTAAGTTGTCTCCCGTTGTTCCATTGTATCAATGGAGTTAGTCGTTCCTTTCTTTGTTTACTTATTCTCTCGTAGTATTTGGGAGATTTTGGCATGCGGTATGCAATTGTTATTTACAGCAACAATTGTTTTAAAACAAGAAAATTTACAGGGGAAGAAACCATTTATTTTAGGTCTGCTTAAGGATCGTTGCAAAATCAAAAGAAGCTTTATGTTAAAGCATTATTCTTAGTAGACGTTACGCTGTAGGTGATGTTCAATTCTCTTCTGCTCTTGTGCAAAAGATAGAAAATACTACAATAAATGATCTGATGTATTGCTTTATTTTTAAATATCGCGTTGGATTGCCTCTTGTTGAATTGAATTGACGTATAACTTTAAGCGTCTTTGAATCGGACCTGTATATGGTAAAGGAAAGACTGGGAAATTTTACTTACCTGCCATTTCGGTATTCGCTTGGTAAAGAACGGAACCCTGGACAATACGTCAAGATGGTCGCCCATGAGGTTCGAACTAAACTTTATTTATGACTTTCAGGCAACTAAGGCCCAGGCTGGGCTGGGAAGGGGAAAGGGTGCGGGTAGGTATCTGTCAGAGCCTAAGTTGAAGGTACCATCCTGGTATTTGCTTGGTGTAACTGAGGAAGAACTATGGACAACCTCAGCCAGGACGAGATGAAGTCGACCAGGAGCCTAAGTTCAAGCTACTATCCAGCATTTGCCTGATGTGACCGAAGAAAATCCCTGGAAAAATCTATCAGAGTGATTAGTCGCTGGTATCGAGCCTAGGACCTCCAGAATGCGAATCCAACGCTCTACCAGTGATTCTACCATACCCCCTGTGGGGGTTTCACCACAAAGTTTCGAGAATACTCTAAACTTTAAAATGTGTACGGTAAAAATCGAAAGAATCCGTGCATGTCTACTCCCTGATTTACACCCCCAAGCTGAAAGTACTGGCGGAATCCCTGCACTCTACCAACTGAACTACGACCGCTTCGTGCTTTGCAGAATTTCATGAGCCTAGCCACGGGACAACGGTGAGCAGTATCCATCTTATGTACATAAATAATGTCACTTGCAGCTGTATTCCGCCATTAACACAGGATATGCG
>JAGDQP010013712.1:0-14326 GCA_022664845.1 Lepisma saccharinum
TGAAGATTCATTAAATGTTCTCGAAGAGTCATAAGACGAGTTTGACGCTGTTCCGTCAAGTATCCTTCTTTATAGATAAGTTCAATAGTCTAACTTTTAGAAATTACAAGCAATTCCTATTCATATTTACTCCTTTTCAAAACATGCCATTGTAAAATATCAACTCTGGTTTTCTTTCCTTGTGTAATTTCTAGGTAATTGTAAATAATTGCAGGTGAAGTAATATGATTGTTTCTTGTATCTTGTAATTACTATCATGTACACGCAAGTACTGTAATTAGGCATATTGCCTGTTGTGTTATGCTTTGAATAAATAAATAAATAAATAATTTGAAATAACCGTAGAAATTTCCTTTAGAGGTATGGTATTTAAATGCAGCAGAAAAACATGTGTATAGAGTTCTACAAGGAGTGAAACGAAGCAATGAAATGTAGCATCTACATCGCCAGGAAATAGACCATCTGCTGCATCTGCGTGGAGATTCAAACTACAAGTTGTTGAATTATAAGATTTATGGGAAACTGGCCAGATACAACATAAATAATAAACGCTTCCAAAGAACAATAGTGAGAGATTTGAAGTCGAAATCATATTTAGACCCATCGTATCGATCACTGCCTAAATATGTTCTACTTCTCAACCATTAGGTACAAACGAGGGGTCTTATGAAAATTGCCGACCTTTACTTTCTCAGTCCTAATTATCATATCGAAATAAGTGATACTTGGTTGGAAATCTTACTAAAAACAAATTGCAGCGAATTTGTATTTATGCTCATCGTGCCAAATAGGTAATAGGAACACAATAAGGACAGCTAAACATTTGAAAAAAAACGGGAACTTTTTTATGAAATAGTAGATGAATGGCTACACTTGCACTTACCGAATGCAGTCAAAATCCCGCCAACGTATAGCTTAGTCATCCGAGAATCAGAGACAGCTGTGCAATACAAGATGAAAACCCCTATAATAACACTTGCGAAACACAATGTAAATTAAGGTTGTGAATAGAGCAATTGACCTCACGTTCACGACTCTGATCACGGTCTTCATCATCATCAGCGATATAAGATATCGTGTTGGAAAGCGTATTGAACGCAAATTCCACGAAGGTTACATTTATGCCCTTCGTGTTTAATATATCATAGAAGAGGACGAAATGCTAATCATATGAAAAGAGGAGGAGATTTAAAATTTTCTTTAGCAAAAATGTCGGTGGAAAAGGCTTTTTCCCTACCGCCTTTCTGATTTAGCTGGATTAGACTGAGAAAAAATATAACCCCAATAATTTGATTTCTTGTCCATAATTTAAGCCTGCCTTTATGATTGCACATCACTTGCTCTAAGAGTTACAGGAAAGCAGACGGGAGGGACGTGGAGTCCGATTTAGAACTTAAAATTGATGTCAGTTATGGCTTTATCCACTCATACTATGCTACTCTCTATATGAAATCTGAAGTTATTGGCAGTGGGGGATGTGAAACATTTACTGAAGTATCAAATAGTAAGCTCATTGACAACTTTGTTCTGTATTTATTTTCCCAGGTAGAGGTAAGGAAACACCGTACAATTATTGATATTATTGATTATCCAGACAGTACAACAATAATTGCTACACTAGAAATCATAAAATTTGACTTAGAATATGTTGAAGCTGGTGGACCTAAAACTGATA
The DNA here is from genome assembly GCA_022664845.1 of Lepisma saccharinum. NCBI lineage: Eukaryota > Metazoa > Arthropoda > Insecta > Zygentoma > Lepismatidae > Lepisma > Lepisma saccharinum. The sequence goes on from JAGDQP010013712.1 coordinate 1,676, forward strand.
TAAAACTACCATGGAAAGAAAATAAACTTTTAGCAGGTTTTTAACCCGATGGCATCACATTTTGACTTCTAACATTTACCCAATTGATCCAAATCAACTACCAAAAACTACATTTCACTTTTTTTTTATTGGGAGATATTCCTTCTATTTACCATTGTAAAATGATTTCGGACTGCAAATTTAAATCCCTGTATCTCCAGTGAAGCGGAATTCGAAAAATAACAAAGCAACTTTTTAATCTGGTTTTGGTATCTCTGTGTGTGTGTGTGAGAGAGAGAGAGAGAGAGAGAGAGAGAGAGAGAGAGTGAGTGAGTGAGAGAGAGTGTGTGTGTGTGAGAGAGAGAGAGAGAGGAACTTATGTGCGAAGTTTCGCTGCTAAATTCGTTCTCTATGTTTGAAGAATTAACAAAATTCCACTTTTATATTTTAAGAAATTTCAATTTTTCAGTTATTCTGCAATTCAGTAGCTAATATTTACGTATGTTGTATGGCGTTAAGATATTTTTCTAATTTGTTTAAAGTTTCTGCTTTCGGTGCGCCCTTCTCAATAGTGTTCCTTGTTAGACCAGGAGGACAAAGCAGAGTTTTCAGTTATTCCCTTGCGTTTGAACAGTGTTTATTTCAGGGGTGACCAGGTCAGAGAAAAAAAAATCCGAAATTCCTAGTTAATTATATTTCCCTAACCGGGTCACGTTTCGGACCAAATTGCCAGGTCAACTATGTTCGGGTCACACCGGATCACAAAAGTGACCGGGTTTCAGCTGATCAGACCACACGACTACCTCGGTTGAAAATAGGGATTTTTGTTGGATTCTGTGGATTAGATGGGGAAATTTTGATTAGGTGGTTGCCAGCTTTCTAACGATAATACAGTAATTTTATAGTTTCCACAATTAAATAGTCTGCCGTTCCAGCTTCTTGTCCACAAGAGCGTAAGTTTGTTACATAAAATGTATATAAAACCAATAAATGCAATTATCAATAGGATGTTAACTTTCCACAAAACATACAATATGCCTTTAAACTCTCATCCAAGAAAAAGAACATTTTATTGTTTTAAATGTTATGTGTTAGTACAAGTAGTCAGTATTTCATACTAACTGTCGTTTCAGAAGTCTATTCTAAGAAGGAATGGTCATAGGTTACGCAAATCCAATACTGACGTCTACACAGACCATGATAAGATACGTAGATCACCAAATTTTTAGGTTCTATGGAACATGGTGAGAAAAGCTAGGGTCCTGGGACTTTAAATTTCACAAATAGGATATAGGAGAAAATGGGGCACAGTGGGACACTGGCGTACACTGAGACACACGGTGTTTCAGGCACAGATTTCCATATAAAATAGCTCCAGATGCAAGGGTAGACTCACTTGCTTTTACTCGCAGTTTCCCATCAGTAGCAGATATGTTTTTCAATAGCAATACGCTCCTGGATGTGCTTTTCCTCTCTGAATACGGAACAGTCGGGTTATCAGGCTGTATTATCACACTTGCATTAAAGTACTGAGGCTTCAATGAGGTGCAATGGGCTATATCATGGATGGTAAGAAAACTTCGGTAAACATTATTCTGTATTGACCATCCTAGTAACTGTTTACTTTGACCCATCATGATCATATTCTTAAGACCCTGCCAGTTGTAACCATAAAAATCCCCTGGATTCGAACTCACCACCTTCGAGTCACTGGCCTAATGCCTCAGACTACCGGCTGCCTTGTCGGTTCCATAGCTGGTTGTTTCTCAATTGACACATACAGCAGAGTTCGCCTTACACGACGTGCTGTTGTTACCATGTTGATGGTGTGACTATTTAAAGCAGCGAAGCAGAGTTTGTATATAAGGAGGGACAGGCACGCAATAGAAAACTGACTTCGAGGACGAAGATCATCGAACAAATTGCCATGCAATAATTAAAGGTACTGTCGATAATTCTGACTGTCTTCCCGCTCTCAGGTAGAATTACGGGTCATTCGTATTACTAACTTCCAAATATTCAATTATTTCGATGTATCAGAGCTCGTGTGTGTCGTAAGAGATGGTGGGTTCGTATCCATCAACGGTGAGTACGAACAAAGTGTTCGTTACTCCTCCGAAGAATTGTTAATACTTTCCGTCTTCCATTCAATATCATTGCTGATAGTAAAATTAGTCCAGTTTCTTGTTGCATACCCGTTAACAAACGTCTGCTGAATATTATCTTACATGAATTATCGGCGTGAAGATATTCAGCGTTCGGTTTCTATATTAACCATTCGGATATAGTCGTGATGATGTTGTTATAAGTGTCCGAAGTATTAGAAGAAATTAAAGCATACATTTCTTCAAATGGTTTTGCAACAGCATTTACAGAATAATTTGATGAAAATTTCAATATTAATATTACTTTCATAGTAGCATAGGAATTAAGTAGAGGAATTAAGATCTGCATCCCGGTCGCATAAATAATTCTCGGCACGCATAAATATCCCTGTTTTCAGCGAAGAAGAAAGGATGGAAAACTATTATTGGTTCCCTTCTCTTCACAGGATTATATTCTCTTCAATTTATGAATATGGCACCACAAACAAATACACCGAATATGTGTTCAGTCTAGTTTACAATTCAACTACCTACAAATTGGACGAAATAGGTTTCATTGGATCAGGAACAGAGTTTTGCTGATCAATGTTGTCGGTAATACACTTTAGTTTCCATCGACATCTTGCCTCAAGAACGACTGACTGAATTTCTTAGTAATTTCCCGCTGGTCATAACAATGCCAAGAAGAAAAGAATAGTTTAACGAAACCGGACACATAGCAATGGAAAATCGGTAGGGGGCGAGCTAACGGGACCCCGTGATAATTTAATGGAAATTGATTTTAATCAAACTTAGGGAACAGTCTTAATGTGTTTACAGATTTTGTTCACGGCAAGCAAAAACTTATTGAAATATGTTACGGACATTATTTGCTATTTTGTATTCTCTTGCGCAATGAAAAAAGACTGCACACGCTTCCGAACTACCAATCATAAATTAAAATTGGTTTCTTAACAAAAAGCACAGCATTGCATACCATTGTCGAACGTTCTGCTATACAAGAAGTATATTTAGGTCTTTCTTGCCCACACTGTTTGGAAGAATAATTTATTTACACTTTGAGCCAGAAAGTCTTAAGTGATATGCGTCCCTCTGGCATACAACCAAATGACAATAAAGCAGTTGTACTTTATATCATTTTCAAATAAAATTCCAACGCGTCAGAAATTAACAACACCGCTTTCGCACAACAAAATTCAATCCATGATACATGTCCTGGTAACATTAACTCAGAGTATCAAAATTTGGTGCTCAGCCATCGATATGTATTAAAACAAGACAGAGAAATTAGCCGAACTTAAGAAGCCTTTTCACCTTGTAATATTTCCATAAAATATCTTATCACAATCTTATTTACTCTCGAGATAATTACCGTTGTTGTATAAAGGAAATTATATGGGATTCAGTGACGTAGAAAATCACAAACAAAGAATTTATTACAAATAATGTTAATACAGAAAAATAAGATGTGAGTATGTTTACTTCTGTCCAGAATAGATGGAAATGTTTCCTTCAATTGTAACCATTCAGTTGAACAAAAAAAAAAATCTGTAATAAATATTTACATATCTTCTTCATTTTCTTAATTAAATTACTTCTGTCGGTTTTTCTCTCCTCTTGAAGCTCTGAAATACAATTGAAAAATAGTTTTAGCTACATATTTTCTTTCATTCGCAATCCCAGCTGTAGGAGTCCAATATATTATGATTGGCTGATCTGTTCTATTCCTACAATAGTAACAAAATTATAGATAAAGGATTTTTTACTTATTTTCATCTACTTTCTTTGGTAAAATTTTAGATACCTAAATTTTGTGCAGAAATTTGTTAAATATGCGACAACCAATCCTTGGAATATGTATTAATGTGCCTCGCAAGAGCAACTTCTCGATACAAGAGCAATTTACGGACTTCTCTTGATTCAAATGTTATCCGGAACTGCATGTGATAATATTGTAGCAAACTATCTGAGTCTTAGGAAGTAAAAAGAAAAAAGTGAACAGGCGGTTGGATTTAGACCTACAAACACGCACACTGGAATCACGAACACAGTAGGAAAAAATTTAAATTGTGTGATAAATATTCCGTAAGTCAACGTAAGGATCTTTAGACGTATTCTGAAGTATCATGTTTTGGTAATTGTAAAATACAATTTCGCGTTGGCCATTTTCTATGAATCTGAGTACAGAATTAAAGAGCCTTCAACTCATGAACACAGATGTGAGCATCAACATAATAAAACAGATCAGAAATGTTCTTGTTTTCCTCTTAGCGAAGTCTACGATTACGTATTCAAATGAACGTTTTTATCCACGTCACTCTCAATAGCTAGAAGATGGGAAATTCCTTCTTATCTCATTGTAGCACAAAGTTTCGAGAATTGCCGCTCTTTCGCAACTAGTGACCAGCATCTACCACAAGATCGCGTAAGCCATCAAAGTATTTTTTTAATGACCATCAATATAATTTCCAAATATTGCAATCAGTATAATTCAGTAGATTAGGAACTCCTTTCTTTGAGACAATATTTCAACTACTCACTAAAGTTAGCAATCTGACAATAAAACCATTTCGCCTTGTGATCGCTTCGCTTCATAAACTTTTGATATTTCAGTTAAAGAGTTAACTAGTTTCGTCTTTTCGCTATACTCCCAATTAGAAATCACAAATGTTCAACAAATATTTCGCAATGTTTTTCTCTCTCTCACACTTATTTAATTTTGGCAATAACTGTTATAAATGGCAAGAATCTTATTATTAATATTATTATAATTCACTATAACAACAATAACTACCTATAATTAATACTTTAATAGTGACAACTACATATGGGATATCGTAGTATGTAGTATTAGTCTTGGTTAAGATATTACAAATTTGGGCGTTGAATTTTTTCCCGAAGAGTGAGCGATTTTTCACTATCCCTGTTGTTATCTTCTGCTCTTATTTTCGTAAGAGCAGTTACCTTGGAACATGCAACAACTTTCAAAACCGCTGTATTACGAAGGCTAACATTTTCAAAGATTTTGAGATGAGCAAAATCCACATACTTATGATTACTAACGATTGCAGAGAGAGAGAAACAAATACTAGTCTGGAATTTTAACCATTTCTGAACAAGAAATTTAGATATTAATATTTGTAACTTCCTTATAAAATTGGTTTTCAAAGCTATTCCTTGTCCGCTCAAAATAAGCTCAAATATTTTTCAGGCCCCTCCCTCACAAACACACACACAAATTTTTAAATGAATGTTTTACTTACACTTTCAGCCATTTTATGTAATTGAGCTGCCGTAGCACTACCTGTTTGGTGTACCATTTTGTAGAAATAGCTATTCTCATTTTGAAGAAGGTTATGTGGATGATCAAATTCCTAAAACAAAATATTTTTGTTAGCTCTGTAATATTTACGAAAATGTGGATATTATCGTATTTTTAAATGCTATTAGAATTTACTTTATACGTCCGTAAAAAATTAAAATATACTGAAAAAACAAACTATTATATATCTACAGCCTGTCACAATGGTGCAATCATCTGAATAACACGGTTTGGATTGTGACGGTCTACACTCTTCAATATTCTTACGAGATCCAAAGGCGAGTAGAATTCAGTCTTGTTCATTGATTCTTTATTAGCACTATATACTTGATATACTTCCTGCACACAGGAATGTCCAAGAATAGAGTATTTCATTGATACAGAATTAATGTTGGGAGTTTCATGCAAAAAGTCCAAAACTGCATTTGACATATGGGAAATCTGTTTTTTGATACACAGGAATGGTACCAGGTAATGAGTTCCGTAATCTCACCACTTCGAGCATTGCGTCCAATATTCTCCTTAAGGCACTCGCAATGTCTTATCCTGCACGCCCTGACATTGTTTTATTCCAGACAGCAAAATAAACTTTTTTCGTTAGATGCGGTTAAGTTCTAAAAATATAACTTTCTCTTATAAAATAAGGTACTGATATCCGCGTGGGTACACGTTGTTACGGTTTGTAAATCGAGTAAAAGGACTGGAAGATCATTGTTTGTTTTTCATTTTTTTTCGTGTTCTCTCTTTTGGCTCTTACGAAAAATATGCGTCTCATAATCGTCATTCTGGTCATCACTTAAGATTTTAGTAGTTTTCACCACCTTATACGCCTCACACACATCGCATCTGTAGCTTTTTGGCAAACGGAAACCTAAATTAAACTCCGTTTCAAATATTCGGAAATACATTGATATTTTAATTGTAAGGTCAATGTAAAGGTCATACATTTTTGCAATGTTCAAATGAGTTCCTAAGTGCATTCAACTGGTATTAGCTCGGCAGGTGTGGGATTCTACTGTCGGGAAAGATATGTGTTGCTTGCAAAATCTCATTTACCCTCCGGTTTTCGACGACTATTACTGTACCTTCTTCATACATCAACAGGTGTGTCTGTATTTATAATTTTGGTTTTGTGTGCAGAATACACAGGTTTGGGAGATATGTCGAGGGTCGACAAATAAAATGCTTTGCACACTTGAACCTTTTCTCCATTAACATAAAAGATGCGATAAAAAGAATACTTCATACGAGATCCGGTTTTCTTTGTTTTTGGATTGTCAGTCTCTTATCCTTCACCATCGCTTTATTTCCCTTCATTGTCCTGAACACATTATTTTTGGTCGCTTCGTTAAAGTAAGACTAGTCGTATTTTAAAATGTATATATTTTCTGTTGTATTTCGCAAAGAATAGAATGACACATGAATGTTAAATCTTTCATAAGCAGTTAATTTTTTGCTACATCCGTACCTACAACTAATCTGGCAATTTTTTGAGCCTTCACTTCTTTACCACGCACTACCAACATAATATCACCTTTCAACATAACAAAACCTTTCAATATTACAGATAACCTGAAAATTAAGTCCAGTACAACACAATAATACCGCCAAAACAATTGAAAACATCCGCTGCTGTCCGTATTTTCAAGACAACAACAGCAGCGGTGTTAGGGAAGGTTTACATGCAACGACTTATCATACATCTTATCGGATTTAATCAACGCTGTCGAGTAAGACGGAATTCTTAGATACTAAAAGCAGCTTAGACAACTTTGTATACAGAATGCTTAAACTTTGTAAGTAAATTCCGTTCAAGTTTTTCTGTTACATTTTTATAGTTTCCCGTGAGAGCTGTGAAAGACGGTAGTGATCAATTAGCTGTTTGTCATTTAGCCTTAGTACACAGATTTTAAGCTTATTTAGTACTACTTTGAGAAAAAAATAATTTCATTAATATGATTTTCCGCATTCAAAATTCGTTTCATTTTACATGCATTTCGATAATAATTAGTACAATTAACAGCATAATAAAGCATAATCGTTGAAATTTAAAAGCATAATTTTACTTACAGCATAAATGGGGTTGTATTAGTTATTAGGAATTGAGGGACACCAGGTATGTAGTTTTATTTCCGGGCCTATTGGCGGACTTTTCAGACAGGTCTTTTATATATTTCAGACAGATATTTTTCTTTCACGTTTATGGCCATCAAGTCGTACAGTGCGCCTGCCATGAAGAAGAAATTGGGAAAATTTAAGAGTCCTGAAAGTGTTAAGGTGCTATTGTACCATTTTCCCGGTGCGTAGGAGATACATGAAGGAAAAGTTCAGTCCGAAAGATGTGCACCGAAATTTTAACCAGTGTCATTCGATTAAGGATTATTCATGCTTGTGATAAGCACTACTTTTAGTCAGTTGCATGTTCTAAAGTTCAGGGCAAATTTAGATTAAAATTTTTAGTAATTTATTTTCCTATTCACACACAATTTGTTTCTCTAATCATTCATTTTCGTATATTTCAAGTTTGTTAGACAATTGTTGTTTGTAGATGCAATGAGCGTTCTGTAAAATGTTTTTACACATATAACGTAGAAAATACCACACTAACAACTTACCACCATCCTTCCAGAATCCATGACTAATACTTTGTCGGAATCCATGACAGTGTGTAGACGATGAGCTATAGTAAGCACTGTGCAATCTGCAAACTTATTACGAATTGTCACTTGAATTAATGCATCAGTCCTATAAAATTAACAAATTGAAGTCAGTTACTCGATTTCTATAATTCATTTAATTAAGAATTATAATAATTAATTGATTACATTTCTCTTAAGTTTGCAATTTAAATAACCAAGATGAGCCCAAAGTTAGAGGTACTTTAGAGAAAAATAAAAATAATCAATATGAACCTTAAAACGAAATATATACGAAGGATAAACAATAAGGGCTTCTTAATTTCTGGGATTCATGTACAAATTTACTAGTGTATATTGAGTAATATAATCTTTACGTTGAAATTTCATTCAAATAATCTCGTCGATAGATACATTTGTATAGAATAAAATATAGATAACCTCAATATAACTAGTAAGTATTCAGTTACGAGATTCAAACATAAATAAAGACCATACGCTCTTCTAAATGACTAGATTACAGTCTACAGACACACAGTCATTAAAATATTATTGTCAGTGAAAAGTTTGATAAAATTATATTAAATCAAAATTCATGTAAAAAATGGAGTCTGTCTTTGTTCTTTAAATGTTGCATCGTTGCACTTTTGTACATGTGCGCAAATAATCCTGGAATTGAAAACTGGGAACTTCCAACAACGTGAAAGAAATTTTTCAGTGCTTTCTAAGGACTACTGCCGATAACTGCAAATGCTGATATTTCTGTGAAATGTTACGAGATGTACTAGCAACTTTCTCAAATTTTTTAACAGTGTAATGGGAGAGAGTAAGAGAGTGATATTTTCGGAAGAAATTCACATATCTACTTATGCCTTGAGGCCCCAGAATTACCGCTTACACGAAGCCGCTGCTCATAAATGTTCCGCCGTTATCATCAATATTCTTCGTTGGTTGTCCATTTGTTGGTCACAGTGGAGCACTCATCACAATAACCACTCACAAATATATAGAGGACAGGATTTTCTTCATTCTACAACTTGTGAGTCGTCAAATAGACAGTGCACATGCCGACAGCATTTTTAAGCACCCAAAGCTGTAAGAGTCCCAAATGTCACCGTGCATATTACCCATAGTTCCATGGAAACCTTATATGCTCCGAGACCGTTTCCTATAAAACGATGTCTGCAAAAGCGGTTTTCTTCTTTCGTGTCCTAAACGAGCATAATCGATGAACAAATGTGACTATTATGCTGTGACAGAGGAAGTAGTAATTTTTATATTAACTAACAGAAAATTAAATTTCTATTAAAATGCCAGGATGTGCTTTTAAACATAAAAATCTTATTTGTTACATCTTTTCAGTATGAACAATTTAAAGCATTAAGAATAAATTATTTAATATCGCATACATTGGTATTTAGTTTATTTATACAGTTTTTAGATACACTGTTAAAAACACTCATTCAAAATTGAGAAAAAATATCAAACTGGTTCCGACTAAATTTTATTCAATTTTGAGCAACTGGTATTCTAAAAAAAAATAGGAAAGTTTTCTCATATAATGAAGAAATGCTTCACACTTGAGAAACGTTTTCTCATTTTTGAACACTATAACTTGCTTAAAATTTAATAAAATTTAGTCGGAGCCAGTTTGAGATTTTTTTCTCAATTTTGAATGAGTGTATTTTAACAGTGTACTAAAGAAATTAATCTAGCTTTCAGTTTAACAAAAGTTTATTATCTTTTAAATCATCTAATTCCAGTTGCAATCCATTTTTAAAGATGGTTACTAAACGACTGAATGTATAGTTTATTAGGTTTTCTCTAGTTTCGTTTTATTTCTAATACGTTGTTTATTTGGATAATTAATAAATAAATATTCCACTGCATCGCCTCATGAAATTTAAGAAAACTCTAGAAAACCTCAGGATGGTCTACAGCCTAACACTCGTGCCTCCTCAGATCCTATCCGAATTCCGTGACTTGACGAAACAAGAATGAAATTATGGTATGAACCAAAGGAATTATAATGACTTACTGTGGATCAACGTTTGCAGTGGCTTCATCAAGCAACAATATTTTGTTGTTTCTTAAAATCGCCCTAGCCAGACACACCAACTGACGCTGTCCTACGCTAAAATTGCTTCCGCCTTCCGACACAGCGGATAAAAGACCTGCTGCGGAATCATCGACCACTTCTTTCAAATGGACCTGTAATTTGAAAAAACAGTAATTTATCATAATTCATTTTTAACATATTAGAGCAGTAGACTTCCATGTATCATAAGTATATTCATTTATTATTGCTTGCCTTTCTGATTGCTGTGAAAGGATTTTGTATAAAGTTACGTGTATAGCAATGAAGTATATCGAAACTTTCAATCTGAAGCATAGTTTTAAAAAGATTTGAAGTTGAAAAGTAATTGCAGTTAAGTGGTATATTATTTGTACTTTTCTACTATACTGTTAAAAGCGTTAACCGCATGACATGGAACAGTCCATTTTTGTGTGTGAATAAAAGTCATGAAACGCAAGTATGTTTATTAGTTAAGATGAATACAATGAATTAAATTCATATATGTGTGACATAACGAAACTGACACAACATTTTAGCACTTTGAGGCCTGGGCAATTTTTCCTGGCTCCAGGTTTCAGAACATTGTCCCTTTATACTAAAAACGAAATTCCTCTTCTTCTAGATTTCCATTTTACAGCTAATAAATTGAATTTTAAGTTTTGAGAGCCAAACAAAATAATTTAGAAACTGTGTGATCTACCAGTTCTCTTGTACTTGAGTCGTGTATTTACCGAATAACAGTTTCCCATATTTTCTGTTATTTCATGGGAGAACACTTAGATAACAAACCTTAATATGATTTTACGTTACACACTTCAGTCATTTAGGAGAGGGGCTATAGTTTACTTACATCCTCTAGTGCTCCCCACAATATAAAATCCGGAAATTCCTCGAAAGGGTCTAGATTCTTTCTGAGTGTACCAGAGAATAGCACAGGATCCTGAGGTATAATAGAGATTTTACTTCGTAAGTCGTGCAATCCAAGTGTCTTTGTATCCACTTTGTCAATGTAAACCGAACCATCCATATGAGCCAATCGAAATAAAGCTACTATCAAAGATGATTTGCCAGCTCCTGTTCTCCCAACAATTCCAACCTAAAATAAAATATATGAACGAAATCTTAGGTTACATTGAATTAAGGCAGAAAACACAAAGAATTGTATTTTGCATTACAACAATCTGAAACATTTACGCTTTAGAAACACTTCATAAGGAGAATGTTCACTTCGACATAGTTACATTGTTAAAAGAAATATATTATTACATGTCATCACTAAATAGAATTTGAGCTTTATTTTATATTTATGTAGTTTTAAAATATCCAAAATAATATCTTTAATATAAAATACACCTCAGTCACGCTCTCAGAGATATCTTTACTGTGTTTTCATCTACATATATGTATGAATAAGGCGAAAGTGATATGAAACGAATTTCCACCACATGGATATAAAATGAAGCAAGATTTCTAGAACAGATGAAGATATAAAAGAGTTAACGCAGGAGTTGAAGATCAAGGACAACAAGACTACGACAGTGCATTGTTTTTATAAAAGACAAACAAGAGAATTTGTGATTATTATTATAAAATAAAACAATGTAAAGATATTGTGCTTAATTTATATTTCAATTAACACTTGTTTATGCTTTATCTGACAAACCATGAGTTGGGAATCTAATATTTTATTACATGTATAATTCTGTTGTGTGTAATTTTAAGTCTTTAAATTTGAGTAAAGTTGAATTTACAAACACAGCGAAGGATACACACCTTTGTATTGCATTCAAAGAAGACATTGATTTTAAAGATTATACAATTAAGTAAATTTGGACTGTACAAATACATGGAAAGAGCTTTATATGAGTGATTATAAATTATTGGTTACAAAGTAGTATAATTCTTGTAGTAGTATAATTTAGCCTGATGGACGTACAGGTTTTGTTGTGCACCAACCAAATGACTTATTCACCATCCCAGTATTCACCTTTTTTATTTTAGTTAATACTGAATTGAGTTGTATAACATTAAATTATTCTGAAACATATCAATAATTTGCTATAAAATCTACCTACTTCACGTAGCCTATATAAAACTATGAGTCCACAAAGAAGAAAGAAAATAGGGGCTAAAATATGCCACTGAAACATATTAAACGTCAGATGCAAAAATGACAGTAAAAGACAAATGATTGTTTTTTTGTTTCCGAAAAAAAAGAAACAAAGATAGGTGTTGTGTGCAGTATATTGATAAGATCATATTTATTTCAAAAAAGGCAAACCAAAGAACTACACGGCTTGCTTTCTTTGAAAGTCCGTTTGTAACGTAATATGAAACAGTTGGGAGAACTCTTGAGGAAATAATAGTCTGTTTTGCTTTCCTTAAGAAGTGATCGCAAGTTATTGAATTTGATATGCAAATTGAATTAGCGCCGTATGAAATGTAATTATTAGATCTTTACATTAAAATTGAGAAGAAAACTTACGCGTGGTATGAATGGCAACGTAAAGACAATTCACATTTACATATTTT
>JAGDQP010013712.1:14426-27438 GCA_022664845.1 Lepisma saccharinum
CAACGCTTTATTCAGGAATATATATAAATGTACTATGTAGGCCTGGTTGTGCATTCCCTCAAACATTTCCTCAAACCTTTTAAATCTTTGGCAAGATGTATCTCAATACTTCTTTCCTGCCAGCCGCATTGATGTAATCGGTCCTGGGTTGGAATCACGGTTGGATTGTTTAAAACAAAATGTTTTAAAACAGATGCTTTAAATGTGTTTTAAACAGAGGCGATTGTTTAAAACATTTTGCTTAAAACATTTTGAACATTTGTTTAAACTATGTTTCTTTAAGTTCTGTTTAAAATATGTTAATTTTAGTTTTCTTCTTTGAAAGAATCATATTATTTTTAAGCATACGAAAGGTGTGCTTTTACCAGAAAATGTATGCAGTTTCTTCCGAATGGAAGCTAGTTTTAAAAATAATCAGTATTATGGCTCCGCAATTCTATAGATGGAGACATAAAATGAGTGGTTTCGATTTATTCTTTTTGGGTTGACTGCTAGATGCGGACAATATTAATTCGCTCTCAATAACATCAAACAAGATGTTCATATTGCAATTCTTTTTTTTTTTGTTTGTTTGTTTATTGTGAGAAACTTCCAGGAAAACAAAAACTTCATAGGCATGTATTTGCTTCTCTGATTACATTGCTCTATCTGTTTTCTTATGTTTCTGAAGAAAAGCGACAGTAGTGAGTTACTGTGTAGATTTGAAAATATTTTCTTATTCGGCGCCTGGAGTTTACGCCAGGTAGTAGAACTTATTAGGTACTCTTAGTGCTTTAAATGAAAAAACAAGTTCATTTTTTTTCACTCTTCCGTTTAAAAAAACATGAGCCTTCGTTTTTTCTAAATTTAGTTTTTTTAAGGCAGCAATGTGAAATACTGGTAAAGTTAAAGGTGCATAGGTGTAATCAACCTCAATTATACTAAGTACTTTTTATGTGAGTATTAAACATTAAAAAATAGTGTGTGAAGCACTGATGCACGTGGTTAGACTTCCGATACCAACAAGCATATTCATTTTTATGTCCTGGTCCCAAGCTTAAATCCAGTAACGATCAATTGAAAGTGTGATTTGGAGTCAATTTAAACAAACTCGGGAGATTCTATTCTTGTATGCTCACAAGCTACATAAGGACTAATGATAATTCAAACAACCTTATGCAATTTCCACGCATGGAAAGCAATATGTCTGTTTACATGTACCACATAATTAATATCTTCTTACTCACTCTGCCACCTAGAGTAAAATATGCTTAGTGCTAGCCATTATTCAACAATGGCACACTATACACTTGTATCTCATGATCTTCAACGATATGACATACATCTCGCGATAGTTATGAATAAGTATGATTTCTACCAAAGGTTAATAATTAAGTTCGATACGTTTGATTTTGATATGTACAGAATAGATTATCTGAAAACTTCAACAATATCAATTGTTTGTAGATTTCGATTTAGTTTATTACGAATGTAAAGTACGGATTTAAAACAATGTAAAATGAAAACCATAATATTTCCACATTCATATTTGTTTAGTTTACCTCTAAAAATGGGTATTGATGTTATGTTACCTTTTCCCTTGGTTGTATATGGAAGGAAAGAGATTTCAGCACTGGCGGATCATCAGGGGAATATTTAAGGAAAGTATTGACAAACTTTACTTCTCCACTATCAGGCCATTCACTTGGAGGTTTTTTGTCTGAAAGAATAAAACATGTATAACTGACTGTCAGACAATTGTTATCATACACTAACATAAATATGTATTTCTGTGGTTGAGTACCTGTTTTATTGAGTTAAAAACTGTTCTCGTAAAAACAGAAATAAGATATAAAAACTATTATTTACTAATCGATGAATCAATTAGCGTTCACGCTTAGAAAAAATAGCCTTTAACCAAAGCTTCATTTTAATATTAGAAACCCTAAGACAATCATTATATTTAAGACAATCATGATATGTCAGATTGCAAATGGATGCCAAATGAGAGATAAATGCAAATAAACACCTTTATTTGTATATATCTCTCTCACCAGTACCTCAACCCTTAACGAATACCTCAACTAGGAAAGCTTTCAGAGAGGTGAAAATAATTGGGCTCGCGAGTTTGAACGATAATTGTTGGTAGTCTTAGCACTACAGCGCCATCATGTAAACTGGTATGTCTTGGAACTTCCCGCAAAGCGACTTGAGATTCTCTATGTTTAAAAATAATAAAATCAGGGAAATGGCCAATGTGTAATATTCAGTTTGTCTGGCTAAAAAAGAAATATTCGTGAGGTATGAACACTATTACCAAATTGGGCATATGTGGCTACCGTCACTTCAGAAATCTAAGAGTCAAAGGTGTAAACTATGAAATGTGTGTTATCCAAACATACATTTGGTAGAGTATACAGCCAACACGAAATCTCCAAATTATATAGCCTAAGATGTTTGACATATGATGCAGGCAAGCTCGAGAAAATTGATTGACAAAAGATCTTCGGGAATTACGAGTGACTTCACAATTAACTCTTATCCATAAATTTTGCAGACATTGCTATAGACTTTAGCGAGCTCCAGCAAAAGTCGACGAAAATTTCTCAAGAAAAATGTGACCTTTTTTAATACATTATTATTATATAATTAGTCGAAATCTAAACAAGGAAGTCTGCAGCTTCATACAGAGAAATATGTACAAAGTTTGGTCAGAATCGTTTCAAATCGATACTGTTGTTTATCTTAAATACGAACTAGAAACATTACGGATAGATTAGTATATAGGCACTGAGCATAAAATTTCTTGAAATATTGTATGCAAGACTTACGCGCAAGAATACAACACTAGACACATATATCTCCGAGTATACTAATGATCTTAAAAGTGAACTGTCCTAAGCTCTCAAAGTTTTATTTTGAGAAACGTCCAGTCAAACTCATCAATTAATATAGTTTACAAAATGTTCTTCAGGATATCTTTTTTCAACTAAACAAAAGTTTTTCTAAAATCTTTAAATAAATTCAAAATTTATACCACAGATAGCCAGCCAGGAGCTACCATGTTCTACCCAAAATCTTGGAAAATTTGTAGTTAGGCCATTTTGATTTAAAGTCCGAATGTGATTCCTTACATGCTGAAGACAGAAACTTTCACTTTAAGTGCAATAGTTCCAATTGAAATATAACCTCTGGTAAGAATTCCATTGTGTTGTATTTATTGCATTGCCTTTAGGAGTCTTTGGCTCAGACAGTAACCTTTATAAGATATACATCGATACAGAATGCAATCAAATATATTCTCAAGTTGAATACCAACCTTCAGGTGTCTCCAGTGGTGGCTCAGATTCTAGTCTTGAATACTCCAAAACTCTTTCCACTGAAGTCATCTGATTTTCCAACTCCGCCGATTGTCTCATTCCCCATTGGAACATTCCCGTGAGACCGATTGATTGGGTTATTGCAAGTCCTACGTCTCCTCCCATTTTATCTGAGGACATTTTAAAAACACAATAATGAGAATTTATTTTCTTACACATATTTCAACGTTTTGTAGCTGTTGTTGATAAAACGAAAAAAATAAAAGATATAATACAAGATATCCGAAGTCATTTTTGTCAATTACATTAAATAAGATAGTATATCCTAAGGAATTGAGTAAATAGTTAAAAGAGGTGTGCTTTTCATTGAATACGAATTATTATTTTCCCTTTACAATACAAATAGACTTCAGAGTATCTTTTATTTACAGAGCAAGAAATATTAGACAAAGGAAATGGAGTGTTTTCAAATTACAGGTTACCAAATTTCCAACTAAGTCTACAATTGTAACCTTTTAACATTATGTAAACAGAATGTTATATTATAGAGATGAGTGTAATCTATGCACTCTAACTAGCTTTCCAGAATTACAATCTTTGTTCAAATCGATATCCTTGTATACGTCTTCGATAACAATCTCACATTTATCGGAATGCCACACTACTATCCGGTACGAACTCATATAACTTCAAAATACAGGACGATTAATAAGTTCCCTGACATTCCAGCAGTTCTGAAATGTGCGTGATTATCAACGATCTAGGAATAA
Source organism: Lepisma saccharinum (assembly GCA_022664845.1). Lineage (NCBI taxonomy): Eukaryota > Metazoa > Arthropoda > Insecta > Zygentoma > Lepismatidae > Lepisma > Lepisma saccharinum. The sequence goes on from JAGDQP010013712.1 coordinate 18,496, forward strand.
AACCACAATCAGGGAACGGGGACCTATATCAAAACATTTTAACTGACTCTGAGACATAATAAGTCCGCCATCTTGGATTGGATTCAAACCTTCTTAACTAAGAAGATGTGTTATGACATATCAAACAAAAAGAGCATTTCGCAAGAAATTCAAATCTGCAGTCGGTTTTAGCGTAAGCGCAACGGGTTGTTCGTTATCTGCTATCAAAATTACAAATATTATTCTTGGTTTTGGTCACGTTTTATTTCGTATTCATAGAGGGATGCAGAAAATACACCAGATATTTAGAGAAGAAAATAACGTATGGTCACTGTGGCCCTTGAGTCTCCCTGTTTACAGTTTCAGTGAAGGAGAGAGAAGTTTCATTTTAGCTGCAAGTGTTTCTCTTCTCAGATTTTGTACTCAACAGTCTATAACCTTCAACATATAAGAATAGATCAAGAAGCACAATGAATTTTTATATCTAAATAATGTAATGGAGTACAATATAAATTACAATACTTTTTTTTACAATAGTGTCCCTTACTATACATTTATTTCATCATTTTGCTAATTTTGCAAGTAATATTTGAAGCCGTTCTTTCTGATTGTTTGGAGTTGTGGTCTGGCTACATCAAAGTCCGTAATCAAAATGAATCTCTTATGACATCATCTTCGCTCTGTGTGAGAGACAGACGTAAATTGTCGCTTACCGAATTAGACAAATACAGGGCATGGGAAGACCCCGTAATTATTTTATCGGGTAAAAATTGTTGTATCAAAAGCGATGGCGACTATGAAATTTCGCACTCAGTCGATTAATATTTACATGTTAAAATGCTTTGAACGAAACATAAAGGAATTATCGCATCTTCAACAATTTTTCTAATGGACAATCGTTCGTTTGTTTCCATCATTTATTTGGGACTTCTCATTTTATGTCGCCATTTGAAAATCTTCAAAGCGCTTGTAAACATTCTTAAGTGTCAATGCAGCATCATAATAAACTAACATTTCGTGCGTTTCTTTAGCATTCTTTGAAGTTTGGAACCAAACTTCATCTTAACGCCTTGGGTTCCAGTAACAGGTACCCTTGTTTTCCGATGCACAGTGCTCTATAGCAACATTCACTATACTTTTTATCACTCTCACACGCACCTATCCTATGATTATGACGATGCTTATTGTTCTAGAAAGTAGGCTTGTTGCTCGAAGATCCCTAGGTAAGGTGGATCAAAGGTGATTTGCGACTACCCTACATCAACTTCAGAGCATTTTAACGTCTTAGGGCATCACGCGTGGCATTACGTGAACTACTATACTGGATGTAGTATAACAGCAACTGACAAAGAATAGAAACCAGAACTCTTTGCATAACCATCTGATTAGCACAAGTACAATTTATTGGAGATTTCATTAAGAGCGAAAAGAAAAATATACCTTGACCGAGAACTAAGAAGCTGAGAGTAACCATTGCTATATATAGCATACACACACAGTCCAACCAAAGTCCAAAGGCTCTGCTTGTTGAAATAAACAGAAACCACGCAGATGAATGAAGGTCCTGTAACACAAAATAACGTAATTAAGTTGAGTCCACTGACAGTTCAGTTACACTTAATGTAACCTCACTAATTATCTATTTTTTGTGTTAACATATACTATTTAACTCTGTCACTTTTGAGTTACTACACACATGTTCCCAGTGAACACTGAAGTAGATAAGATGTGTTTAAAATCTAGTCTGTTGAACTTCTTATTCGTTCATTGTTAAGATTGAATTTTGTCCTTCCTGTACTGTCCTGCACTTCACACACCATTCTGTTTATTGATTACCGTAGAATCGGGTAAAGCCGATCGTAAATAAATAGCTTTTATTTTGCACTCCAACCATGAAAAAATGTTAGTACCTTAGTATCTTTGGTACTAAGTACTAACACATCTTCACGAAAGAACTAGATGGTAGGAGTGAAAATCACAGCCATTTAGTTATAATCGATTTTACCCTACCTGATCGACTTTACCTCATTCTCCGATACAGTGCAATCTGTAGGATAGGAACGATGTATCTGCTTTGCTTCTCTTTGAACAAGCTTGTAGATGTTTGTTGCCACTGTTTATCTGTAAACGACGTTTAAGAAATCTAAACAGTATTTGTAATACTTTTCTAAATACAATCTAAGGGTACCTCTGCAAATAATCTTTACTTCGAAACACAAATCTGCAGGTCTATCAGAAAGGTATATAATATAAAATCCGTAATTTCTCAGCTTTACTACAATAGAATGTTTTGACCATGTAACAGAAGACAAAAATTGAGAGACAGGAGGCCCAACAAATGCTGTATTTGGTTGTAACGTAAGTACCTATGATGTTACTACCATGAGTCAAAGTTTTCATTAAGCACGTAATGATGTGTCGAAAATTGTCTGAGCTGTAGTCACAGTGGAAAAGGATGTAAAGAAGCAGGAACAGTATCACTCACGCAGGAAACGGATATTTCAAGATAGCGAACATACTGCGAACATCGACTTTTGAAATAATTGCTAACTTCAATGTTTGCGCGAATTGACTTATTTCTGTACCAACCGTTCAAAGTCAGCAATAATTTTCAATTCTGCCCTGGTCCATTGCTGACTATCGAGCACACAATTCTGGCAATACTGAGCAACACATGATTAACGGTTTACTCAGAAGTAGCAGTAGTTGCCACGGTGAAACGAATTACGTTAAACATTGCTTCAGTGTGATGGATGATTTAGCGTTTTGTGGAAGATTACCGAGGTTCTCGACCATATCTACTTCACGTCCACGGAACAAACTAGGGTGATGCAGACTTTATTTGCAGTGATCGCCTGTATGGGCCAGTATGCTTTATAGACTTCATCGAAGGTTCCACGACAGCTCAGATATACCTGGACGTACTTGGGAGACAATTACGTTTATCCACTTCCCTGAACGTGGCGACTATTTTCCAGACGCAATAAACTGACTAGTAGACTGAACACTTGAATGTGGAAGACGACGGGAAACCAAAACATTATATCTTCAAGTTTCTAGGAACAATATAGCCCAATGGTTTTCCAAAACAAATTATTCCAGAAGTATACTAATCCATCGATATCTGGGAGAGTAGGATGCCTTGAAAGAGGTTATTGCGCAAGAAAAGAAAGAGAATAAAGACAAAGAAAACAAAAGAAAAGAAAGGCGCATGTACATTAGTGATGGTTCAATGGAGAGTAAATACTAAGATAGAAAGAGTTGGAAAGTACAGTCTAGAAAAAGGCCAATGGTTGGTTATAGCTGTTGTCACCACCACCTACTGGTTGTCAGAAACACATGATATAAACATCACAAAAGGAATTACATACGTTGACATGGCCGAAGAAAAGTTCCAGAAAGATGACGTGCTAATACAGAGCAGGTTCAGAAATCGTTTAAAGAAAGCAACGTCCCGGAGTCGACATTTACTCCAGACCATAATTTGGACTTGTGGAGGTAGACAAAATTTAAAAGTACATATATACATAAGTAATATATATATATATATAAGTAATTATGTAAGTGGTGGGAGTTAGCGCTGGAAAGAATAAAAAAACGAGCAGACAAAACATACACTTCAAGAGAGGTTCGAAGAAACGTGCTGAATAAATGAAAATATTAGCAAACACTGGGATCACTTAAAACATAGTTTACCTGATGCACCAGAAGAGGTAATAGGTAGGGAAAAATTTGCTCTAAAGTCAAGTGAGGTTAAATTAAAATGTTCTATAGTTTGTAGATAACGAGGCACGAACCAAGTACTATGAGATTCATTTAATTCTTACAAGAAATATTAATGTTTTGATTTTATAAAAGCAAGATTGGTTTTCTAACAGGAATTTGTATATTGAGAAATATAGTTTTATATTTCATGCATGAGATGAAATTGTGCGATGAAGTATCAGGTTACATCGAGAGTAAAGTGTTACTCCTTGAACATCGGTCGGACAAAGGTCAACTTACACAACAGATGCAAAGATCACGGAAGCTAAGCAAACCAAAGTTCAACTTGGTTTCGATTGGTGCTAAGAAGACTACTTCAAGCGGATTGGTGTTTGCATTAATCTCTGGGATTGGCTAAAGGTGATGCTACCAGGGAATGGATTTTGTATATAAACCTGACATCTGATATCTCTGGGCTCTCTCTGACGGTCAACGTGTTCCTGCTCTAACGTTACGATCATCTTCAAGTGACCAAGTTAAGCTCATCTAAAGACTATCTTCACCAAGCGACCAAGTTCAGCTCTGAGAAACCTATCTTCTGAGACTATGTTATAACATTGAATATACACAACTCATTCTGCTCTTTCAAAGACTGTTTTACTTCTATTAAGTAATAGCAGGTTAGTTGGAAACCATTTCTTGCATGTATGACTATGTGTTTGATTAGAAATAATTATTGTAATGTGTTACTCAGTGGCTACTAGGTAATTAGGAGACTTATGTTCGCACCTCAACATATTTAATTTCAATTATGCATTTTAGTTATAGTAAATAGTTCTCTACACAGTCAATTCCCTGGTTTTCTTTACGAGTCAAATGCCCATTATTTCTTAGGAACGGTACGACTATATAACAGGTAACTAGAAGTAAGAACATGGCTCTATCTCTGTAAGCACTCTCGTTGCCCCCTTAATAAACAGCAACTTTAACCTGGCGGAAAGTATGGTAAGTAGCTTTCAGCGAATACCCCCTAGCTACTAACAAACATATAGTCCTAATTATTCACTCGAATAGACCATATAAAAACAATTACTAGCACGCCAGGCTGACACTAAAAGTTCTCACACATAAAGTGTAAATTTGTGTCAAAATTTTCTTCACGAGATCAAAATCATAGAGAGAGAGGAACTACATTATTAATACTTGACCCCAGTTTTGCGCTGTTTATGTTCAAATAAGGCAAGAACTGCCGAGCGGAAATTTGTCAAATCTAAGTGCGAAACTTTGAATTTTACAGAAGTATATATGATAATAGAAAGCTTAATAGATTTGGTTTCATATGACATATGCCTTCCAACATAATATAGATAGTTCTATGACAATACAGGAGTGTGCTGTGTACGTCAGAACTGTCAAATATTGAACGGTTAAGGAGACAAAAAGAAATTGGAAGAACATTATATGTACCATACTAAGTAATCTTTGGTTCCAAGTGCCATTCGGCAGTTTACCGTTTGAATTGCTATGCCTGTTGAAACACAACGTTGTATTTATGATTATAGCAGGTCAGAGTGACAACAATATGATATTAAATAGTAGAATATTAAGTTTTTATTTAACCCTTCCTCCAGAAATACATACACTAGTAGACAAAATACAAAATACCCACTGCCATTATCATTAAGCTTTTAAATGTGTTCTGTAAAATTATCTGTGCTGTTCAGGAAGGAGAGGCAACATTGTCGACAGATCTTTCCTTTTACCAGCAGACTAACTGGTCTGATCTTTCAGATATAGTTAAGCATGTTTTTCATCAGCCCTAAATATTCCTCTTTTAAGAACATACTAATAATTCTCTGTCATTGAAAGTAGTTTTAATAACTACTTCTGATGGATGCGTATGACCCAATTTGAGCATTGTTGACTTGAAAATGTTACATTTCTTAAATATGAACAGTGTGTCAGTAACTTCCTTAAAATCAAAGAAATCATTGTAAGACATTGGAATTACATGAAATGCATTAATACGTATAGTTGACTCAACCATATTTAGTGAGCCTTGGGGAACGTAGGCCTTAGTTACCTGCGTTTCCCTACGATGGCGAAATCTCTATCGCAACTTAAGAAATTATGGCCGTTGACTAAGAACTTGTGTATTATCTTGCCAGTCTGGCACTTGGAACACCAGGTGACAGGCAGCACTGCTTGGCTCTTAGACCAGCGGTCCCTGGTGGTGGTTGTTTTCACCTCTTCCTTATTCATTTGACACTTAGAACAAGGGTGGGAACATTGAACATGCTTGAGAAAAAAATGCTTTTCTTTTTTCAAATAATGACACTTAGAACGTTTGGAACTTCCACTCTTTAGTTCTCCTCAGCATCTCTGCTTTTTCTGAATGCTAATATTGACATTATTTCCAAGTTGTATTCAGTCAAGTTGTCCCCTATAGTATCAGTTAACAAACTTCAACACAAATTTTAACGCAGCTTCAGCAAATGATTCGAAATCCCTTTCTAATTCTAAATCAATAGCTACAATGTCTAAATGACTATTATTTTAAACTTTGACTATTGCTCTTAGCATTCATTGGCTATTCGTACGATTCAAACAAAGCTTTCTAAAAAAAAAACTCCATTCAATTCATTTTAGTTACAGCATTAGCAGGTTTAAATGCCTCTTTCAAAGTTCTCACAGAGGTTCAGCGGAATCGCTACCCGTCAATCGTGTTAGTCTTTTCCTGTAACTGATTGAAACAGCGTCCAATTTATTTTCTATCTTTTCAAATACCAAAGAAATGTTTACCAAAAGTCTTCCAGTGGTGTCTCTAGTAACAGTTGAACCCGAAAAGAAATAGCACAAAGAATAACAAGTTTCCCATAAACAACGTGGTTTGTTGGTTGGTTTCCTGTTTCTGAATCTCAATTTTAGATACTTTAGATGTTTCTTCATTGATAAAGTTGTAATGAAAAGGATAACTTGTGACTGATGTTACCATACCAGCAATAGAAAATTTTTGGCATCCAGACTTCTAAAATTTACCAATCGGTCAATTAATATTTAAAAACCTCTACAATCTGAAAGCATGCAGTTTAACCTTGTTTATAGAATTAACACTAAAGTGGTAACGTTGAGTCTGTCAGACCCAGATATACAATTATTTAAAACAAGTATTACTTGGAAACGCTATGCATGACTCATTCTTTTTCTTCCTTTCAAGTTCATATTTCTCTATAATTCTACGAAGCTTCTCTTTTTCAGCTTTAAATTCTTGGATAAGGGGACAATCGACATTACCACTGGTGTGCTTGAGTCATGCCTACATGTTGTCCATCGGTTGTTTGGGTGCTGATGCCTGAAATGCACCTTTGGTGCTCAATACAGTGTTGTGAATTGTGAACTGTATGGATAAACTGGAAGTGTATTGAAAAATTCGCATTACACTGCGAAAATGGTAGTTTTTGTTAAGGACCCATAACAGTTTTTTTTTAAGCTTTCATTCTATTACTTCTTTTTATCTTCTACAAAATATCATAGTTCTTGTAGCTCTAGTTTTTCTTTAGTGTTTGATATCATTTCGATGTATTTAATAAATACATGATTCAATAAACGATGGAGTTCGATTCAAGTCAGAAACAGAAAATGCTCAAAGGGTCTCATACACCCAACGTTACCAGTGATGCTATATTTTTCCTGCACTATTTTTCCTACGTTAGCAGTGCAGGACTAAGAAAAAGCAGCGTTACAAAAGTGTAAAATTTGCTCGAAAAACTGCACAAAAATCATAAAATCCCTTTAAATCATCAAAGATATAAAAATTTGCACCAGGAAAGGAAGTCTGATAGAACTTGAACATTCGTTAATAAGTTTTTCGTGCTTTCTTATTCATAATAAATCACTTTATCATGTTTTCGCTCCATAAAATCTTTTCGATCAATTCGGTGAAGCGTGTTTTTTCTTCCTGTATGTAGTGATAGGATAATAAATGTTAGAAGAAAATGAAGGGAACAAAGTGGAAGCAGGCAGATACAGATAAAAAATGTATATTAAACCAAATAATTGACTCGGAAACGGAGCAACAGAAACATCTATGAAATCGAAATCCAATGAAAGATCAAGAAAATACAATTTGATGTTTATGCAAGAAAGTGAGATAAGATAAAATGAATGGTATGGGCGGTAACAGAAAGTGAGAATGATAGACTTTGGAAAACGGGAAGCAGGCATGTAGAGTTGTTAGATTAAACTAATAGTATTGTCACTAATGATTGACAATTAATAAGGAAAGATAGAAGATTGGTATAAAACATTCCAACGTCCACATATATTAAATATAGATGAAACAAAAGTAAGCGATGACGGTAAGAGGGGGATAAACTCAGGAAAAATATGAAAAGGCAGTAACAAGATGAGAAATCGTAAAACAAAGAGTGTGGGTTTTGTTTCGATTGAGTTGGCAAAACAAAACTAGAAGGAAAGGAAAGAGATTATGCTACGGCTCTTCAACAAAATTTATAAACCAGGAGAATAACCAATCAAGTTTCTAGAAGCATCCATCATTGTCTTGGATAAGAACAAGAATGCAGGAAGATGTGAATATTGCCAAACAACTATTTCAAGAGAACATCCAGCAAAGATTCTTCTATTAGATTGAACCGAAGAATAAACGGTAGAATGAATGCAGACATTAAAGAGGAACATTTTAGATTTTGAAAAGGGAATAAACGTTACTAGAAAACTCGGTCTGAGGTACATAAAGAAAGTGTGGAGATATACGTAGGGGTTACTGATTTAGATAAGGCACTCGATCGAATCAACTGCCAAATCCTAATACAATTGTTAATGGAGATTTGTGTGGAATGGAAAAATATAAGACTTACAAGGAATGTATACTTAATTAAGTGAATAAAGTTAAACGTAGAGGGGGACATGGCAGAACGAACTATAAATAGGAAGAAGAGAGAGATAAGGGCTTTGTCTCTCTCTAACTAACATTTACCTAGAAAACACTGAAAAGGGATGCCTCTATAACGAAGGAGAAGTTACAGTCCTAAATGTATTAGATTTTCATATGACATGGTTCTGTAATTACAGAAAGCGAAATCCGAACAAAAACACCAGAGGTGCAAAAAGTGGAGCCAAGTTCTTTAGTCCTAAAAAGGTGTGAAATGGGAGACGGATGAGCCAAGTTCCTTGGTGACAGCATGTAACAGGAACAAAGGAACTTGGCGCGAGCTGGCAACAGCCTTAGGGTTGGTGGCG
>JAGDQP010013712.1:32438-47095 GCA_022664845.1 Lepisma saccharinum
GAATCCAAGATGGCGACCTTTTCAAAATGTCGGAATTTTTCCTTTATCTACTTATCATCCTCTACCTTCATACCAAATTTCATGTTTCTAACTTACTCCAAACACCCTAAACAATATGATGAGTGAGTCAGTGAGTGAGTCAGTGAGTGAGTCAGTTAGCCTAAAATGTGCAATTTCAGGGGTCCACAACTAGAACATAGTTGGAGATACGAATATGAAATTTTGTACATCTGCACATATTTACCATATCTCGTTAACGGCAAAAGCTCATATTCCTATCTTTAACATCTTTTTTCTTACGGGGCCCCCAAATCGTCGATTTTGCCATAAACTCTTGTTCCTGTATAACATGCTTCTTGCAGTGCTGACGTTTTCTGACATGAAGAACTTGGCTCATGCACTGCCGTGCATGTTGATCTGACTTTAAAATATGTTAAAACAACAAACCGAAAGCTCTAGAGAACATCAAATGAAGATAAACCTAAAGAAAACGAAGGGAACGGAACAGGAATAATATCACAAGAAATATCAACATTGGAAGAGAAAAAGAGGAACAGATGTCTAGTTTCAAATATTTAGAAAATAGTGAAAGTAAATATAACGAAATGTGGAGAAGAAATAGGTGAGAATAGGATGCGAAAGAGCTTCAAAGAAACATACTTCCTTTGGACCGACGAGGAGGAGGGACTGACCAAATATTGTGTGTGGAGTACAGTGTTACATGGAACCAAAAGGTAGTCTCTACGAAAAAGTGGCCAGAAATATTGATAGAATTCGAAATGTAGGTATGGAGAACAATGGAAGAGAGCAGCTGGACACAAAAGTTTCCATAATAAGAAAGTGCTGAAGGCTATAAATGAAAAATAATTGAAACAGTGAGAAAGAGAAAAAGGAATTTGTTAGTCTATTCTTCACACAAAGATTGTATACCATGGGATACAATTGAAGGTATGGTTGACGGGAAAATATGAAAAGTGAGAAGACGGATGCAACTTCTTCAGAGTGTTAGGGAAGATAAATCACATGCTTGAATGCTCTGAAATATAGAAAATGTTCATGTTAGAAAACTACGTGAGAAAGTAAATGAATAAAACAGTAAGTTTTCAAACAAGGTTTGGCCCATCGTGTCGCAGACTCATATTATATATGTATAGGGTTTTTTTCGGTTAATTTTACTTGAAGTAAGTAAACACATTAATCAAAAATGTTGCTTCTTACCTGATGATTGTCAAATTCCTTTTTGAGAATTTGTTGTGCACCAAAAGATCTTATTGTAGTAAGTCCTTGAAGGGATGCGTTGAGATGAGAAAATACAGGGCTTCGAGCTATAAAAATGGATTTATTTTAATGTAAAATGATGCAGAAAACAACACAAAGTTTTGTTCATATTTACAATATTTTGTTTGGTTTTGACTTGGAAGTGTTATTCCAGTTTTTAAAGCTTCAGGCATTACCCTCATTATTATAATTTAACTTGCCCTTGTTTTCAAATAAATAGGATGGGATATTAAAACAGGTTAAAATAAGATAGGATATTAAAAACTACAACGTTTCAACATATAAAACTCTCATGAAAATAAGTGGAACTACTATTCCTAGGTCAAAACACTCTTACCCTTTTTAGAAACCAAGCTTAAATTTTGAAAACAGAGTACCTAGTTAAGATTACGCACGAGGAAGTAGAACTGCGAATTTATTATTTTCATTTTGTACATATTATGCTTTAAACAAAGGACTATATGCAATTTACAACGCTAAAGCAAACCATTTAAATTTGAGAATCAAGAACTCAAACTAAACTGACTAGAAGATACGGGAGTTCCAAATCGTTCTCTCTGGTAGTGAGAGAGTATTTATCAACGGGTAAATTTCCAACTTATATTTGTTTTACTGTACCAACAAACTTTCTATGCGCATACAGTTTTGGATACTACAAAGTATTTAAATATATTTTAAAGCACCCGTACATAAATTCGTTCTTTTCGTTGGTTATTCGCTTTTTACTTAGTGCTGTTTTTCTCTTATAAAGAAGCTACCTAATTGAACTTGAAAATAGATTGTCTCACAAATGTAGCTTGTATTTCTTTGATATATATGGGCGAAAAACTGAATTGTATGGGAAAAACTGAATTGTATCTCCCACATTCCCACTTTGTGTATTTCAAAGCTTAAAATTATTGCAAAGCCAGTATAGTATATTATACGCTAGTGATAAGTTTATATCGTAATGTTCTTTCGGCAGCCTCTCAGAGTACCATAAGTAGAGCAAGTAATAAACGGGTTTGCGGTTTTAGCCTTTAACCAATTTTATTATAAATTTGATAAATAAACAAGTTACTAAAAGGTTAACAAAATGAGCGTCCCGTAGACTACTGATTACAGAATTGTTTAGTGCGGACGTCTTCTCCTTGTGTGGTGTTCTCCAAGGAGAAGCCAGGGGTGAGGTGCCGTGTCAGAAGAGAAGCCCTGTGTGCACGAAAAAAAGACATCAAAAGCGTAGCCCTCTGTGTGTCTGGGTGCACCAGAAACGTAGCCCTCTGTGTGCAATAAGGTTGAGTTAGATAGAATACACACCACAAGCGAAGCCCTCTGTGTGTACAGGATGATACCAGAAGCGAAGCCCTCTGTGTATCGGGATGTCCCAGAAGCGAAGCCCTCTTTGGACAGGTAAAGAAAGAAGAGTTTGACCGCCCAAGAGTAAGTGATACCCAGTAGTCCGTGATGCTGGGTTTTATAGGTGAATGTAGGGGTAGTCCTATAAGCTTCTCCTCCATCGATTCCAGCTCCCTCTATCTCTTTCTATCAGCTCCATCTGGTGTTTTGGTGTGGAATTGTCTGTCGCCTGGCACTGTTTATGTCACTCATTTGTTTGTTTTGATTACCTATTTACATATATAAACACTGTCAGTGCACTTACATAATATACGCGTGTCTGTGAACACACGGGATGTTGCAATTTTGTAACAAGTTTGCGCATGAAAATTTAGAATGCTCCTCTTTCAATTGTAATATCAATGATTATGTTATCGACTGTCGAGCCAATTCTAACTTTAATGACTGAATGCCACTCTGTACAATAGTGTATATATGCTTAAACACACGAAGGTATGCGAATGTGTATCTTTTGTGTATTAACGCATTTGTTGTGGATTTAATATGAGTGATCTTGGAATTTCTCAAACTACACCAGAGCTCAAACAGTAAGGCTCATATGTTCATAGATTTTTAATAAAGTCCTCTTTGTTGTAAAAACTTCAAAATGTAGTGTTATTTATTTTCAGATTTTATTTTAATTGCCCTTACTAAAATTAATCACATTTTTTGTTTTAACAATATTGGAACAAAATTTTGTAAATGACGCGGGACTGATCTATGATTCAACTTTTTTTATTAACAAATTTAGTAGTAAAATGGATATACAGCATGTAACATAACCACCGGTTATGGGTTGTACCTAGGTACAAAACACGTACTGAAAACATGTTCCTATATGCATTTTAGTTGCAGTACCTAGTACCTGTAAATAGGTACTTTTCTTAGGTATTTCAGCCAATAATCAAACGAAAAATGTCTCAATGATAGAGTTTTAAAAATAGTTTCTAATATTAAACTGCTATCATACATTTTGAAGGAATCTTGGAACTGTTTGCCTCACTTAATCCCAAAAGAAACAACTGGTTTATGTCCAATGTATGCTTTATTTGTCAGCATAAAACTTGAAAACTTTTTATTCCAATGCTGGCGATTTCTTCGAACTTTTAAAGCGAAAGCTTTTCCAAAATTCCGGAAGTAAAAAAAAAGCACAAAAACCTTCATGAGCAAGGAACATGGAATGAATGCGGGTACAGCCATAGAGTAAGAGTGGGAGACTAAACGGAGGGTGACTGAACGTAAGTAACCCCTTGTGTTTGTCCTCGTCACTGACATAAGTATACAAAGTATTTGGTCTTAAGTTAAACTGAAACAATCTAGAAAGGTTCCTGCATTGTTTCAGTTCAGCTGCAGATCAAATGCTTTGTATAGGCTACTTCTGTCAGTGACGAGAACAAACACAAGAGCTTACTTGCGTTCAGAGTCTCTCACCCTTACTCTATTTAAAAGACAAAATATAAGGTTAGTTTCTACTTTTGGAACATTGTTAAAAGGTTTAATACAGGCTGAATTCATCTGTTTCGTTTAATTATTTTATTAACTAAAGGGCAGATCTTGACACACTGAAGAAAAACTAACTGGTTATTAGACGTATGATGCAACATTTCTTTTGTAATCCTCTTAGGAAAAAACTACCCATTTGGGATTACAAGAGCTTCACAAACTTGCACTACTTTTGATAGACACATGTATTAGTAACTTATATTTTCTGAGATCTTGGATCGACACCGGGGAGGCACGCAGCTTCGAATTCTGCTGTCGGCCACATTGACCGTGGTTTTCCAAGGATTTACTCAGTTTCACCAGTTGAATCTTGATATAATATCTAGACAAAAGTTCATGGTCGCTAACTTAACTTTCCCTGTAATCGGAAGAGTGCTTCCCGAACAGCCTGTAAGGTCCATAAATAAATATAAACTGTGAAAGAAAAGAGTTATATTTTAGTGTTTGGAATAAAGTTGTGTTGTTTTCACCATTTGTCAGAAAGGAATAAGTCTCATTTAAATATTTTTTTACATTCTTTTCTTTAGTTCAGTATGGTTCATGGTGTTCTCAAATCTTGCAACGTTAATTTGAAGCTCATTTCCCGATGTCACAGAACGATAAAATGTTGCACAGCGACAGAAGTCGGGTGACAATAAAATATTACATTGTTGCTTTCATACATTGATATATTTTAAAAGCATAATTTAACGTTTTATTTCTATTATGGATTGCTTGCAACGATATTGGGTTTGACTAGTTGCAGAACACTAAGATTTGGGTGACGAATCATTAGTTTGATAAAATATATCCGAAGACCGAAATAACTCGAAAAAAATAATAAAAGGATAAAGACATACTTTTCTTAAATATGTCTTTTCTTAACGTATGTCTTTAAAACGTTTTTTTTTTAAATTATTATTATTTTTAAGTTATTTTTTCGTTCCAATGCTAATTTCCTTTTTCCTTCACAAGAGAAAGAAATTAGGAATAGCTGAAAGTTGTGTGTAGGTTCTCAATGAGTTGAATATTTTAGGTACTATAAATTTTAAAATAATTATTTGCTTTTCAAATAATTGTCTCCTAATATTTAATTACCTAAAACTGCAAGTATCCGCCACATTTTAAAAAACTAATTTCATGTTGGGAGCTTTCTTCACATAATGTGTTCACTTCTCTGTTTACTTGGGTTCTTCATGGCGTTAAAAATTATCATCATTTTTTACACAAAGAAATTATGTATTAAACGTCATTGGAAGTACCGAGTGGTGCCTTCGGGAGGCCCTGGTTTTGATACTAGCAACCGACCATCCTGACTGAGGCAGTTTTTGGTCTTTGTCGTTATTTTGACCTAGCATATGCGGGGATGATAGGCCTACATTCAACCTAGACGCTAGTCGATTCATTCTTTCATCCTTTCACCTACCCTATCCCAGTGAGCCATGGCAAAATGAATTAAAACATTGGACGTGAAAGTTAGTTATACGTTTTCCCACATCTTGCTTCAGGCCTTTACCTTATTAAAAACATCCTGGAGGGAGGAAATTAAATTTTACACTAGGAACAGGGAGTTGAAATAGTTCCATTGCGTGGGGATGGGATGGCGTTCCCTAAGATATTCAAACAATAAAATATAGAATTTAACGAGTCCTATATCTCCACCCGATTTATTTATTTTAGTTTTATTTATTAATAGAAAACAGACATCTTAGATTTGAAATAAGGTGTTCCGAATTCCACGTATTACCTATGTATATTAAGCATGCGTAACTTCATAAAACTATGGATGTTTTTTCTCGCCACCTAGACAAGAGATTCCTAACAATTATTTGCGATCTTTATTATATAATAGGCTACGTTTCAGAGCACAAACCAGTAGGTGAGAGTTCAGCTTACAAGCAACAACAGATAATATTAGAAACTAGAACTAAATGTACCACAGCACAAGGTTATCCTAGAAACTCCTAGATATATCAATAACCATCCCGAAAATGGCAACATCCACTTCCAAATATTTGATTAAATTACTAAGTTGTGTAATTTCACTGACATAAGTAATGTACCCATCTGAAACGCTACAAAACTCGTTCTAAATGTAGAACACACTTTCGGGTCTTAAACAGAAATAATCATGGATTCTTGTAGATTCAACAGGAAATTCTCATTATTTAAGTCTCACATAAAAAATATTAAGGAGAAAGAAAGAAACCTGATTCTTTTAAGTAACTTGATGGAACGCACGAAAAAAATGACACTGGAAACTTTATACAGAGTGGTAATATAATGCGCCGAAAAGTACATTTAAAAAAATAGAAAAAATGTTCAGATCATCGCGGTTCAAATTCCGCCGTGTTTCGAAGTTACAGGCTACCGAATGAGTGAGAAATGTACTTTAGAGCTTCAAATTTCAAATGTTACTAATAGAGCTGATGCGGCATTTTACCATCAAAGATTTCAAATCTGATCTATTAAAAATGCATATCCGAGCATTGAGTGCGCAAGAGATTTCCCAAAGGAAGTAGAGGTTCCCAGAATCTTTCTAATGTGGGTCGAAATGAGGATGATTAGAACGACTTCCCAGCCGGTAACAATAATTCGTTTCCGACTTTTCTTCAGAGAATATCTGGGAATCGTCTACTTCCTTTGTGAAATCACTGGCGCACCTAATGCACAATTTTGAAATATGGAAATTAAGATGGTGCAAGTTTGAAGGCTTTGAAAATAGCATGCCGCCTCAGCTCTAAAGTTAGTTGTATTTAGCTGCGGATCCAGGGGGAGCGTTCGGGGCAATCACCCCCGCCCCAGGATGGGACATTTTTTATTTATTTTTATTTTAAAAATCAAATAAAACCCATCCCAGAGTTGGACCTCATGATATTTTCAACTTTGTATTATAAATCTAAAATAATCTCTACATAAAATAGGTAGGCCTAACTTTTTTTACGTTTGCAGAAGTTAAATGAAGCAATACTTTGCAAGAAAAATTACTTGCCTTGGCATTCTTGCTTAGAAAATGTCCACATTCGAAAAGGCAGGTGGTCATTTCTGTTTTTTCATTTCAAGATGTGATATTTTGCACTCTTCTTCCATTCTCAAAACCGATTTCTGCTTCCTGTTAACAATTGACAGACAATAATCTATATACCCTATATGTCCGCAAGCGTTTGTCAATCAATATTCCTGTTTTAGAAATGCGAGTTTGGTAGGTGCAGAAAGCAAATAGGCCTAACGGTTTTCTTCATGTGGGAGTTCTCGAGCAGTGTTAAGGATCGAGATTGGATACGTGGGGGTGCGTGCCAAACTGTCTTTCTCTGTAAACTGTCATGAGACGGGAACTGAACCTTTTGAGCATTTCCTTTATTTATTTAATTAAGACTGTTTATTTTGTTTTTGCAACAACTAAATCTGCCGTACGAACTAATCAAGTAGGGTTGCCAGGTGTCCCATATTTTACGGGATTTCCCGTATTTTGGAATGAGAAATGCTGCCCCCGGCCATCTCTCCCGTATTTAAACATTTCGTCTCTGCCATAATTACAGCTATTCATTTACCGATTCTACATTTCATTTGATTTCGTGAAATGTAACTCCCTTAGTTGACTTCCTTACATGCTTTCATTAGCATCGCTACAGTCATTTTATAAGATGATGGTGGATCCAGTAATCAAGGCAAGGATGTGAACTCAAAATGCGTGATTTTCTTTCTCTGTACCAAATATACTTATGTTGATATATTTGTTCTAAGCATTCCTGGCTCAAACGCATTTGTCGAGAGTTTTATCAGCTCTTACAAACAAATGGAGAGATAATAAGAATAAACGTTCAACAATTATGATAATCAGAAAGTCAAGTTTTACATAAATTTGTTCATAGTTGCCAGAAATCTGATGACTTGATTAAGGAAGATGCAGCATTACTGGGATGCTAAAAGTGAAGTAAAATATTAATTTAAAGAAAGAAAAAAAGCAACAGAAATAAAATCTATAATATTGCAAATTTAAATACGTAGTAATTTGTTAATTATCATAATTTATGTACTTAAAATTCGATTGTGTTTTTCTAAGGGTAACCTTAAGTTTTTTCTTTATTTATTTTCTTGTCTCTTGGTGTTGCGAGGATAACGTAACTATCAGAATGATGAAATTTCCTTGAGTTAAATGTCATGACCTGTCCCGTATTGACATCCTAAAAAAATTGGCAACCCTATAATTAAGCATTAGTAATTACATATACTTTTATTTGTGAATCAAGCGTGTTTGTATTGCATGTTAACGTATTCCAAAAATTGTAATTCATATAGCTTAGTCGTACATTTTACATGCAAATACAATTGAAAATAGCAAGGAAAAGAAGGAAGTAATAGAAACTAGCGTATGAATAGGAATTAAAAGGTCTTGATTAAGAAGGAATTTGCATTCTTCTTCTACTTATTATTATTTGTAATCCATCAGAATCAATTTTCAATTAAGTTAATTCTACAGAAGAGCTGCTTTTCCTTTCCTAAAGTTGTTTGATTTATTTTTTTGCAAATACTCTTTTACCTTATTTTGAGCTCGAACCAAAGCCCATCCCCCACAAATATTTAGCCTGGATCCGCCCATGGTTCTATTGGATATTTAAACCTCTGCAATTCATTTGCCTGTGGCTACGAAATTTGGCGGAATTTCCACCCAGATGACTAAGACTTTTTCCTTATTATTTTATGCACTATCATCCCCTGAAATTTGTAGGTGGATTACGTTAGCACTCTGTATACAGCACCAAAAATCAAATGAACGCCGTTCGTGCTCAGCACCGAATAAACTTGCGAAAAAAAAATACCTAAAATATATGTAAATTAAAATCTTCGTGAAAGAACACTTATGCGGAAGAAAGACATTTCTATTTATGATTTATCATATTAGTATTTGAATTTCTGCTTTTTCTTATTCCTTCCTTTGTTTTCATTACTATATCTATTATTAATATACAGTATGGTGCATGAAAATGTCAATATTTTTTAACAAGTGTTAGATAACACAGCATACTTTGGTTGAACCTAACCTGCTCAATAATAAGAGTTTATTATTATTATAGGTAAGAGTGACATTTTATTCAATCAGCATCTCCTTAGTTCTATATCTCATTCCCAGCACTGTTTTCTAATAACTGGGCCAAGTACGTAAAGGGTATCTTAGCTACGCTTATGTACCTGTACCTGTACCTAGGTACATTGACCAATTTGTACCTGTAAAATACTATTGACTTTGGGTAGTGGTTAGCAGTGTTGGGTTAGGTACTTGTTTTTTGTACCTATGCCTAGGTACAAAAACCAAGTACCAAACCCAACACTGCTAACCACCACTCAAAGTCAATAGTATTTTACAAACTCTTCTGGCACTGAATTATGTATGTGACAAGTTGTGTATTTATATGCTTTTGTGTGTTTACAGTATAGTTTTCTGAATCGCTAAAAGAGTGTATAATCTATTATAAACTAAATTATTTATATTGGAAAGAAGTACTTACTGACGCCTTCAAGGCGTTTCACGTCCCTGGAAGTTGAGAGATAAGCAATTCTCAATAAATAGAATATAACACCAACAAACGCCGTAGGAATTAAAAGCCAATAGTTTACAACTGCCACAACGGTTAAGATTCCAAGCAAAGTCAGTCCTATCTGAAATAATATCAAACCATTACACAATATATATTGAAAAATTGTCGATTATTGAAGCAGCAACATTACGAATTTTGAATTTGATTTATGGCCTTTAAGCATCTAAGGCTTAGGACAAGCAGCGTTACGAGCCCATATGATTTTTGTCATCGTGCACATACTTAACACTTGAGTAAATTTGACTACTGAAAGCAATTTAGTTTTAAATAGTTTCTGCATTTAAAGAGCCACACAAAACCTATAAGGTGGACACAATCGGCCTTACTTTTAAAATTTTATTTACGTCATGTAGCGAGTGAAGAAAACAGGTTTTTTTCGACTCTACAATATTGAAAGTTTATATGTTATTACCTGTTATGTCCGAGGTTGGCAATAGTCAAGCGATTTCAGCGCCACTGGTTAACTAGGATGAAAAAGTAGGAACTAAGGTGAGATGTGTGGAAGTAATGGCCGGGATGCATAGCAGATCGGCATTAATATTCTATATGGATCTAACGATTGGATGTGACAATTTTACTTACAAATTAGTGTACAAAAGTAACGCGGAATTCTTCAGTTAAAAAATTGGCTAAGTTAAATTTCAAATCGGATCCAGGTTTGAGATCTTTGATACTAAAATTACGAGAAGGACGTGGTGCAACCTGGCAGTAAGCAGAATTTGTAATAAATAAGGTATTCTTAGAGCCGCCAACTTAAATAAAGTAATTTTTTGGAATTATAACTAAATAAAATTAAAGAGGAAGATTCTTGGAGAATTATAGCTCCGATAAAATTTAAGAGGTAAGTAGTAAAATAAGTAACTAAAATTCCTTTTTTTCAGTTAGTACTCGTGGTTAAGTATATTTGAGATGTTAAAGTAAATTTTTCGTTAACTAGCCTTCATTATTCATGAGTTGAGTTTAAAATTAACGTTGATAAATAAATACTTCTGTGTTGATAGGTAATTGGCGTGTTGAAAGAATTACCGGTAAATTATGGTTTGAGTGCAACAATTTAATATCTACTATGTAATAAAATTGTAACTTAACAGTATTTTGGACAGAGTCTTGTTTGCTGTGTTGTGAGAAAGGTTAGGTCGAATTAGGATCGGCTTGTTTGCAGAAATGGTATTGCTCGTGTGTCAAGTGCATTGCGTGGGAGTGAAAATATTCGGGTAAGATTGAATGATGTGAGTATGGAACTGGATTGAGTTTTCTCAAATTTTTCCTAGTTTATAATATGTGTATTGTATGTTCCTGCTAAATCTGAATCGAGTTGGTTCTCTGTTGATTTCGAAAATCCTCAGATGTGCGCTACCCACGTTGGATTCTGTTTCGTTCTATTGTTAAATTGTGTCTTTTGGTTGGTCGGATTGATTGTTCAGTGAGTGCGATACATGACTTTGCTGGTGTATGCTTTTATTATTTTAGGTTTCGGGTCAGCATTGAAGATTGTGTCACGTGAGGTTAATACTAGACTTTTCTTTGGCAGGAAGGACTGCGTTTGATGTTAAATTCGATGGTGAGTTAATTGGGTAACTGTCCAAAGCTAGAGAGATTTTAAACTATAAAATAAGAATAATTAATTAATGTGATCAAAGGAATTGACTGTTTGCGTGCGAGTATTTTATATTTATTTAATTTTTGGAACTTAAGTCTACGGAGTGTTATTGAACTATTTCTTTTGTATTCTATAATATATTGGAAACCGAAACAGTTGTGTAAATAAAGGAATCAAGTAGAGCCTTCTACTTTTATTTGAGTGCCTTATCAGATTAAGATCGAAAATAGTTAGATTCTAGAACTATACAGCCGAAAAGATATATTGTCGTTGATTTTGGTTTTCTGAAACTTACGCGCATAAAGTAATATCTCGGTGAGACGTTAAATACTTTACAACTTTGAGTCTACAGCTACTCTGAAAACCTGGTAATACTCGCTTCCGTAGAAACTATACGTATAGTGAATTATCTTTTCTAAAATTTAAAGGTTTGTTCACAGTTAAAATATGATTACATTTTGTTGGTGAGAAAATACAAGTACATTCGAATTTGTTGTCATGTTGTGTACAACATCGATATTCGTGCGTATTGTGATGCCATGTGAGTTACATATACTACCTTAGTGCATCTTCCATTAGAAATTAATACGTAAATAGATGAATTAAAACAGTCAATTTTTCGAAAATTCTATATTAAGTAGAGAAACAGTATATACACATTAAGATCTGTTTAAAAACGACTTTAGCTTTAACTCCATACGTATTCATATACAGCAATACCTACTTGACCTGCAGACAAAGGTCTGATATTGATAACCTTAGATACCGTTTCACCACTTTGTTAAGTTGTATTTCCTTATCGGACAGATATACAGGGTGGTAAGTTTACGGACCGACAAACTTCGGGAGGTGATAGTACAGTGAAAAATAAAGAAAAAAGTCCCAGACAACGGGGGGGAAATTCCGAGGCGTTACGGAGCTACAGCGTGCCGAAAGCGTGGGAAAATGAACTTCAGAGAGGATTATTGCGAAGACGAAAAATCGGAGAGTAGGCGGTTGAGAGTAAATTAGAGGAAGTCACACCCGGGGTATCCAAAAATGCATATTGGAAAATTCTACAAGCAGGGCGCAAGGGATTCCCCAGAAAGTCTTCCAAGTAAAGATGGGTCAAAAGGCCCACAAATGGGATGAGTTGCCAACAGGTAACAATAATTCATTGCCGGCACATCGATATCTCAACGAGAATTAATGTTATGACCATTTTTATAAAATAATGCGTGGTTGCATATCAGACAGGGGTGATAATTAAAGACAGTCAACGAGCGTTAGGCTTATTTATTAGCAATGAGAGAGACTAGGAGTATCCAGTCGGATGGTGGTGAGTATGCATCTCAACAGATGCAGTGTAGTAAAATAAATGTCCTCGTTGGTCGAGTAGTCAGTGCTATCAGGCGTCCGTGATGTCACAGCAGTCTTGCATTGAAGCCCGCCTGGAAATGAATCAGGTGTGTGATTAAAGCGTAACAGCATGCAAAGGATGGACGGAGGGTATTAGTTAATGCAGAGTCACGTTCGACTGGTTAGTAGAAAGAACGCAATCTAATACAGCAGCCGAAGAAAAATGACATGGAAGAGAGAAAACAAACACGTGTGTGTACTAGAAATAATGTGTCAACCGATGCGAGGCGAAAAGTAGAAAGTTTTCCATACGATGTTACAAGCTTAAATAGTTCAATCTGTCTATTCTACACAAGCAAACAAAATACGTGCAAGAGAATGATGAATCCGAGCTGAGTCGGAACGTACGAACATGTACCTATTGCAATGCAAAATGTACCTATAGTAGAATACTCGAAAAAATATATTTGTACATTCTAGCAACTCTGATTTGGAACTCGACTGTGGGACATTGGATGTTTTGCGTGCTAGTTTGTACGAACGCTGTATTGTGTTTTCTCCCGTGTATGAGTATTGACGCTCTTTAGCCTGTGTCACGTACCAATGGTATTTTTGTCAAGGGGGCAGATTCGATTGCGATTGCGACTCTGTCCGTTGCACGAGTGTGAACGGAAAGGGTCAGATTATAGTTGAAAATACAGAATTTGTCATAAGGACGTTATTTGTATGTGATGGAGTGTCAAAGCCAAATCATCGTCTCGTCGCCTAGCAATTAATTAAAGACTGTGGTCGCTACCCTCCTCTCCGCTCTTCTCCCGTGATTATGCATTAGATTGATTCATGTATCGTAGTTTATGTGCTAGAATTGCCTATAACCATCCACATTTCTGTGTATCCTGAAATCCGCTCCAACGCGAAGCAGACAAAATACTATCCACTCCTGGGGTCTCGTGCTTGATTGAATTGTTATACGAGTTATAAACGAACTGGTGAGCATCTAAGGACAAAACCTACAATATGTGGTCAAGTTGGCTCCGAACGACTGATTTCAGGAGACTCGGACGGAAGTTAAACTCGTGACCGGGACACGAAGCACGCACACTAACCTCTCGGTCAGTCCGAGTCATTGTGATCGTTAATGTATTCCAACACCCCTAACTTATCTTTTTATGATATTGCCAAGTGTATCTTTCAACAACATACTGAGCTACACATTGCTACATACACTCACTACATTCTCCCATTGCTTCGGACGGAAATGGCCCCAACTCCAGTTACAAAGATACTTCTGGACGTTTACGACGCAGCTAGAATTCGTCATGCCCGCTAACGCATTTTTCTTGTGTAGAATATACAGATTGAACTATTTAAGCTCTTGACATCGTATGGAAAACTTTCTACTTTTTGCCTCGCATCGGTTGACACCTGATGTCTAGTACACACGCGTGTTTATTTTCTCTCTTCCATGTCTTCCTTCTTTGGCTACTGTATTAGATTGCGTTCTTTCTACTAACCAGTCGAACGTGACTCTGCATTAACGAATACCCTCCGTCCATCCTTTGCATGCTGTTACGCTTTAATCATGCACCTGATTCTTTTTCAGGCGGGCTTCAATGCAAGACTGCTGTGACATCACGGACGCCTGATAGCACTGACTACTCGACCAACGAAGACATCTTCTTTTACTACACTGCATCTGTTGAGATGCGTGCTCACCACCATCCGACTGGATACTTCTAGTTTCTCTCACTGCTAATAAATAAGCCAAACGCTCGTTGACTGTCTTTAATTATCACCCCTGTCTGATATGCAACCACGCATTATTTTATAAAAATGGTCATAACATTAATTCTCGTTGAGATATCGATGTGCCGGCAATGAATTATTGTTACCTGTTGGCAACTCATCCCATTTGTGGGCCTTTTGACCCATCTTTACTTGGAAGACTTTCTGGGAATCCCCTACTTCCTTTGGGGAATCCCTTGCGC